>VDFB02281038.1:122941-139668 GCA_007258455.2 Sequoia sempervirens | reverse complement strand
TTCAAAGGATCAATTTTGGCGATCAATTTTGTCTTGTGATTCAACATGTATTATATTAATTTCCATTCCGCAAATACCATTGCTAGACATGCTCGTTCAATAGGACTATAGTTCAACTCATATCTAACTAAGGTGTGACTGATATAATAAATTGCTCTTTGTTTTCCATCATTTTCATTCTGTGCTAATAATTCCCCTAGTGCTAGTGTAGTTGTCACATATAGTATCAAATGTCTTCCATCAATCAAAGGCATAAGAATCGATGGAGTCAATAGGTAATGCTTGATTTGATCAAATGCTTCTTAGCATTTCTCTCTTCAATTGAAGGGAATTCCTTTTTGTAACAATTGTTGAAATTGACAGATCTTGTCTACTAGCTAAGCAATGAACCTATGGATTGATTTTAGTCTTCCTTGTAGTGTTCTCAATTGAATGATGTTGGTTGGTGGTGGCATTTCTAAGATAGCTTTTACTTTGGTGGGATCAACATTTATTCCTCTACGAGAGACAATATGTCCTAGGAGTCTTCCTTATTGGACCCCGAAAACACATTTCTTTGGATTAAGCCTGAGTTGGTACTTTTAAAGTTGTGTGAAAATATTTTCCAATATTGCTAAGTGACTATTTAATTCTAGAGACTTAGAAAGAAGGTCATCACCACAGTATTCCATGAGTACATGCATATTATCATGAAAAATAGTAGCCATGGCTCTCTGATATGTAGCTCTGACATTTTTAAGCCCAAATGGCATGATATTCCAACAAAAGGTTCCCCAAGTGCATGTGAAAGTTTTCTTTAGTTGATCTTGAGTGGAAATTCTTATCTGATTATAACCTAAGAATTTTTCCATGAGTGACAAAATTTCATACCCAGCACTAAGGTCTACTATGATGTCAATGTTTGGTAAAGGAAAATCATCTTTGGGAAAAGATTTGTTGAGATCTTTGAAGTCTGTACACTCTCTGATTTGACCATTAGGTTTTTTGATAGGAACAAGGTTAAATATCCAATACGCATAATCAATTAAGTGAATGAATCCAACATCCAAGGGTTTCTTTAGTTCGACCTTGACAAGGAGTGCGATTTGGGGGTGCATTTTCCTTAACTTCTATTTATATGGATTAGCATTTGGAAAGAGTGGCAAGTGATGCAGAACAAGTTTGGGATCCAACCTGAGCATATCAGAATATCACCAGGTGAAATTGACTTGTCTTTCTAAAAAGAATGTTATGAACTCAATCTTTTCCTTGATGGTCAAAGATGTTGCCAACTATATGATTCTAGAATTGTCTTGTGTTCCACTGTTTACTTCTTCTATTTATTCTATAAGCATTGGTGATCTCTCTCAATATATAGGGAGACAATCCAGTCCTCCATCCTTGGGCACCTAAGAAAGGTGTTCACCTTCAGTTATGTCCTATATTTTTACTTTTTCACGGTCAACAGGTGCCTTTCGGTTTTCACCTGAAGACCTATTATTTTTATTCTTTCTTTTCTCATTTTCACTTTTGTGACTAGAGGATAGAATGGCCTCACCAAAGTATGTTTCATAATTGATTTCTATAGTAAATCCATCCTTGTGAGCCCCACTTGGTATTCCCTCACAAAGTCCCAAGAACTCAACGATGGCTTTGTCATTCTTGAAAGTGTCCAAACTTGGTGGTTCTTGTTGATCCCAATCTATGAGTTGAGGGTAGTTAAGGGGTAAGCCATCATCGGTGTTGTCAAGATTAATTGTGTAGGTAGATAAGGTAAAAATAGAAATAGAGTCATTAGGTTCCCAAGATTTAGATTCAATGGTTTCCTAAAAGTGTTTGATCCACGCTTCTCTCTTCAGAGGGAATTTTGGATGGGGACTTGGCAAGCTTGGTAGGGAATTAATTATAAGTGTTTGATCGAATTGTGCTTAAGGGAAGGCTCATCCAATTTACCAAACAGTTTATTGAGGTCCATGAAATTAGTTGAGGATAGGGAGACCCATTCATATTCATTGGAATCAACATCATAATCTCAAGGGTCCTTGTATGTATCAATCTCATCTGAAGCATCAACAAGCTCACTTGAAGATAACTTGATACCCTAGATAGTCACTTTTACTGGCACAAACCCTAACCCCTGATTCTTTAGTACTTTAGGAGGTTGTAAGAGTTCCAACATTCATTTTTTATTTATCCCAAGGATGTTGTGTCCATCATATCTATGTCACTTCATTATTTGGAACCCTTTTGATTACTGTTCAATTGGAAATTTCTTAGTTTTAGTTTCCTCCTCTTATCAGTATAGCCATGTGAGCATATGATCATCTAAAGGTTATTTGGAAAGTTCTTCCCATTTAGTGAAGGTGGTAGGGTGATTATGGATAATAACTTTGGTTTGCACCGGATGGGATTTACCATATGACTTTGGTGATATAGGAAATTTTCCAAGGAAAAAGAGACTCTTCATGTTATACTCTCTACATCCTCTATCTTGGATCTAGATCTTTGGTGTGGAAGGTGTGGTGAATGGAATGGATGATTTTACAAGGGTAGATGGATCAATGTAGTGATATGGAGTGGTGGATGAAGTGGAGGCCTCTCGATTGATGGGCACCTGATGTTCAACAGTTCTTTTTAGGTTTGAACAATATTGAAAGGGGTTAGCGTCACTTGGAATAGTGATTTTAGTGCCATTGTGTGGAAACTTGAGGCATTGATGGTAGGTGGATGGAATAGCCCTCATGACATGAATCCATGGGTGTCCAAGGAGAAGGTTGTAATACAAATCGAGATCCAAGACATGAAATACTATGTTTTGTGTTATTGGACAAGCTCTCATTGGAAGTGAAATTATTCCTTCAGAAGAACACTCAAAATCATCATAAGATTTGATCATAATTTTCTTGGTTTGGTCTATACAATTCTTAGAGTATCCCAATGCTTTCAATAATTTTAGTGATAAAATGTTCAAACCTGCTCCACCATCTACTAGGACCCATCTAATTGTGTGTTTATTAACACATACTTCAAGGTGAAGGGGGTCATTATGATTAGATTTTGGTGCAGAAAAGTCTTGTTCAGAGAAGGTGACATGGTGCCGCATAGCTAGGTATCCAACCACGGCTTCAAATTCATTGATACAATCTAGGTTGGAAGGTACAAAGGCTTCTTGCAATGCCTTGTTAAGGATGGTTTTGTGTTGCGGGGATATGTGAAGGAGCTCCAATATGGAAATTTGCACGAGAGTTTTCCCTAGCTGCTCTAGAAGATTATATTGAATTTTTGGTTGGGGATTTGTAGAAGGACCTAGAATAGTTATCCTGGTTCTGTGAGTGGCAACAACACAATTTGATCTTGGCTTGTTTATGTTGATAGTAGCAATATGATCATCAAAGGGTTTCACATTAAGGATGATAGTGTTGTAATCATGTTTGACAGCTGCATAATTGGAATTATTGTTGTTCCCTGAACTAGAGGCTTTTCCTTTATCATGGTCTTGCAAGGGACTCTTGAATATGTTATGATCAACATTCTTCTTGGCTTGTGAATTATCAACTAAAATGGTTCCATCTTCAATAAGGTCATGAATGATATTTTTGAGTTTCCAACATCTAGCTATTTTTTGTCCTTTCCCGCGGTGGTATTCATAGTATTCGTCTTCTTTCCACCACTTAGTTTTGATTAATGAAGATTCATAGTTCTTGGTGTCTGGTAGTGTGATGACATTAGATTACAAAATTCTTTTGAGGATGGATTCGATGGGTTCACCCAAGGGGGTCTATGTTATTTTGACATGGGTTGGACCTCTTCATTGTTGGTTGTTTTGGACAACATTTAACATTTGGTTTTGGCCTTGTGTTTGGGTGTTTGATGTATTGGAGGAATTTGATGGGGAGGGACCTTTGATTTGAATGGTTGGACCTTTGGTTATGATTTTTACATCAACAACTCCATCATTTGTGACATTTTTGTTTCAGGACCAGTATTTGCTCTTGTCATTGTTGGGTTTTCGATTTTCTTTGTTTACTTTGACTAATCCCTTTGCAATAAGACCTTTCTCAATAAGGGAACCTTTCTCAAGAATTTCCTCAAAGGTTGTGCAACATTGGATTTGAATTTGACTCATCAATTGTCTGTTAAGGTTTTCCACAAACATGGTGACAAGTTGTCTTTCAAGAATGTGACAAGCGAACTTTCTAATCAAACCTCGCCATCTCTAGTAAAACGAGGTAAGTGATTCCCCTTCTTCTTGTTTATTTGTGCTCAATGTTGCAAGGGTGACATCATTTTTTAATGTTGAAGGAAAAATGATTGATGAATTTTTCAGCTAGTTCACCCCAAGTTCTTATTCTTAGAGTAAGGTGCGCAAACCAATCTAAGGCCGGTCTTGTGTGACTTCACGGGAATATTCTCATTAGATATGAGACTTCCATAAATGATGTGTTGAATTATCAAATGTGTTCTATTGGATCCCATGTCCCCTTGCACCTAGGCAAAGGTGGTGGGGTGAAATGAGGGGGAAAGGGTGGCATGTGTAGATTTCAATCAAATGGAAAGGGGCACAATTCCTCCATAGAATAGGTCTTCTTGTTAGTTCCCATTTGTATATTGGTCATCTATTGTTGAAGAGTCTACACTTGTTGTATCAAAAAGTCAAAAGATGGTGCTGCGTTGTTTTGGTTTCGTGTCATGATGTTGGTATTGAGGTCATATGTTGAATTTGAGTTGGGATTGATGATTTGTGACATATGACCTTGGTTAACATATTGGTGTGTGTTGTTTTTATTTGGGATGAAGTTGGCATTTGGGTTTGTTCCAAAGGTCATGTTTTCATGTGATATGGTGTTTTGGAATTGAAGTGTAGACCCTTGATTTATTCCTTGATTTTCATTTTAAGAGGGGGGTATAGGTCCTTGGTCGATGTTGTAGATAGGGAAAAATCCAAAGGTTTATATGTGTTGAAAACAATAAACTAATTAAAACCTATCAAGCACCATGAAGCACAAACTAGAATGAAAATGCAAATAAACAAAAGATATGCAAACCAATTTTCAAACTAGATTTGATTGATCTCCATGGCTCTTCTCCACCTACACAAGGATGCAATATTTCGAAGGTTGATTGTTGAAGGAATGTTGGTTGCTCAATTTTGTAGCATAACAATGTGACGAAAGTGATAGATGAAGATGGATGGAAGATTGAAGACTGATTTTGACAGAGTGAAGATACTAGATGAAGATTTGATGCAAATGTCCTGTGAAAGGTTAGATTTATAGAGTTTTTGAAGACAAAAGCTTAGTTGGCAAAGATCAATGGTTGAGATTCAGTCTGGTAAGATGAATGGTAAGAGATGGAGAAGTTGGAAAGAAAGATGGAAGCTAGAGAAAAAGAAGGAAGATGTTTCCTTCCCACAAAACCTTTCACTCAAAAATGAAGGCAACTTGCCATTTGTCAAGTTTAGTTATGAGTTGGTTTTGTAGTTGAAGATAATTCATTAATTAAATAATAAAATTATTTAATTTCATGTGACATGTGGTTTTGGAAGTTTCTAATTAAATATTGAAAAAATATTTAATTATGTGTGAGATGGATTTTTAGAGATTTTAAAGATGATTTTATGATTTGGAAAAAAGAAGAATATTTAGAAGATTTAAGGATGATTTTATGATTTTGGAAAAAAGAAGAATATTTACTTTATTTAAAATAAAGCAATGTGATTTTTAGAAGATTTAAAGATGATTTCATGATTTTGGAAAAAGAAGAATATTTACTTTATTCAAAATAAAGCAATGTGATAATTAAATTAAATAAATTGTAAAGCTTATTTAATTTAATTAAAAGAATTAGAAAAGTGATTAAATTA
The DNA here is from genome assembly GCA_007258455.2 of Sequoia sempervirens. Lineage (NCBI taxonomy): Eukaryota > Viridiplantae > Streptophyta > Pinopsida > Cupressales > Cupressaceae > Sequoia > Sequoia sempervirens. The sequence continues at coordinate 133,826 of VDFB02281038.1, read as the reverse complement.
AATAAGTAATTAAACTTATTTAATTAAGATAGAAGAATTAGAAAATGAACAATATAAATAAATAATTAAATTTATTCATATGTAGATTGAATTAGAGATTTAACTAAATAACTTGTATTTAGTTAATTACCAGACTTATTATAATGTGACCATTTTTAGGTGCATACAGATGTTTTGACATGAAGGTGTAATCCCTTGGTTGATGTTTCAACATGAAGGTGTAGACCCTTGGTTGATGTTTTTACATGAAGGAAAGGTCCCTTGATTGGTATTTGAGGGTGTAGGCCCTTGATTGGTATTTTGAAATGAAGGTGTAGGTCCTTGATTGGAATTTTAAAATGAAGGTGATGGTCCTTGATTGGAATTTTGGAATGATGGAAGGGACCCTTGATTAGTGTTTTGGAGTGATGGAATTAATCCTTGATTAATATTTTGATTTGGTGTCCTTCGTGAGATAATGTGAATCCTTCTAGATTTAGTTGGTGGGTATTGACTTAATGAAGGTGCACCTTGAATTTGGAATAAGGAACCTTGATTTGTATTGTGGATTGTACGTTTAGGACCTTGTGATGTGGAGCCTTGATTGGTGTTTTGGGGTGTGGGTTTAGGACCTTGGTTTGTATTTTGGATCAAATGGGTAGGACCTTGTGATGTGGAACCTTGATTTGTATGTTGGAAAAGGGGGTTTGTAGAGGTCTTACCTATAGAATTTGAGAATTTCCAAGTGTGAAACTTTTTCCTTCTATAGTGGTATTTTTTTCCTAGTTTCCAAATGTTGAGATGCTTGGGATGTGTGTAGTAGTGGTAGTAATGTGTGTAGTTGTAACAAGGAGTATATTTGACATTTGTTGTGATGAGGGCATGCCAATTGCAAATGGATTTTCGGTTTCTTTTTCTACAATTGCTGATACGTCAAAGTCTTGAGGTAATTTGTCATCATTTTTAGCTAGTGCATAGAAGAATCCATTAGGGTCTACAATAACAAGTTGATCAACCATGCTCAAAATTCTTGGGTCACTATAAGCTTCTTCACTTTATTCTTAGGTCAATTGTTGGTTGAATTCTTCTAGGCTCAACTTTTCCCCTGTTTGGTCTCTTGGTGGTGTGTCTCTTGGAGGTGTAGAATGATTTGAATCTATTCCAAGGGTAATGTCATGAAAAGGGTTACTTGAAAAATCCATGTCATTTCTCTTGGCTTGTGACCTTGTTTTAACCATGTGATACTTTTGAAAGATGAGGGATATTGCAAGATGATGATGAAACTATGTTATGTTTTTGAATTTTCTTGAGTATGAAGATAATGAGGCTAATGCAAGATAAGGATGAATCTATGTTTTTGGATTTTTTTGAATTTTTGGATATGAGGATGCAAGGATGATAATGCACTCATAATTTTGAATACTTACAAAAATATAATCCAAAAATCAACATGATAACAAAATCAAAGAATTATATTAATCATGTATGATAAGTAGTGATAAAGGGACATAAAATAATGAAGGAAAATATATATCACATGTATAAAGACTTGACATACCTTAAAATTCGAGATTCAATTTGAGAGACTACCCAATTATGTGTAGTTTTTTTTTTCCTCTTGCATAAAACTCCACAAGAATTTGAGCTTTTCATGAAGTTCCTTCCTTTTCAATTGCATGAAATTTTATACAACTCTAATAGAATCGCTAAAAATTATAGAATTAACCAATCTATAATATGAAATAATATTAATAAAATCATAATTAACATTGCAACACTACAAACTTGAAAATTTGAGTTCATATAATACAAAAAGATGTAATTATTTTTTATTTCCTCCTTCCTAAGTTGGAAAACAATAAAAATATGGTGTAAAGGTGGTGGAATGCTTAAAAATTGTATTTTCTTTCCCAATCAGCATGAAAAATATTTTTTTTTGTCGAATAATGTGCAAAACCAAGAGAATAACATAGCATGTGGGTCTGGATCATAGGTTTCCTAAACTTTTTACCATTTTGGAAGTTTAAAAATTTCTCTCATGTTATAATGTGAGCACATTTTTACTTGTGCAAAGCACACTCAATGATTCAAAATCTCAACTTTTTCAAAGTACACTTGCATTTTGGATTTGATGAATTTGTTTAGGTTTCCTAAACATTAACATGTTTTTAGGGGGTCGGGTTGAGGTATATATATGAGAGCTTTCTTCAATCAATGATGACACCTTGTAAGTGCTATGTATGTTTTGTTTTGTGTGTGATATAAAATTTCACCATAATTCCCTTGTTATATGTCATTTTTGTCATTGTAAATCACATGACACTTTTTGTGTGTGTGTTTCCATTCAATGCAACATGCATATACCCTATACACTTAACCATAAACTCTCAACCTTTCACCCTATGCCTTATACCCTCAATCCCTCAAACCTTTACCTTAAACCCTAAACCCTACAACTTGAACCCTCATCCCTATACCCTATACCCTCGCCCTTATACCCTAAACCTTGAATATTGTCCCTAACCCTCAACTATAAACCCTCAACCCTCAATCCTATACCCTCTACCCTTAACCCTCAACCCTTAACCTTATACCTTAGAAATTATCCCTCAATTGTAAACCCTCTACCCTATACCCTATACCCTCAATCCTAATCCTTCAACCCTATACCTTAAATCCTAAGCCCTAAACCCTACACCCTACAACCTCAACCCTTCACCCTATGACTTATACCCTCAATCCATACCCTAAACCCTATAACTAATAGCTTAAACCATAATACCTAAACCTTATACACTTAACCATACACTCTCAACTCTTCACCCTATGTATTATACCCTCAATCATCAACTATATACCTTAAGCTCTAAACCCTACAGCCTCAACCCTCATCCCTATACTCTATGTGTATTTAACCATAAACCCTTCACCCTATGCCTTATACCCTCAATCCATACCCTAAACCCTATACCCAATATCTTAAACCCTAATCCTTATACCCTATACACTCTCAACCCTTCACCTTATGACTTATACCCTTAATCCCTCAACCCTATGCCTTAAAACATAAACCCTACAACCTCAACCCTCACCCCTATACCCTATACCTTAAACCCTAAACCCTACACCCTACAACCTCAACCATTCATCGTATGCCTTATACCATCAATCCATACACTAAACCCTAATCCCTAAACCATATACACTTAACCATACACTCTCAAACCTTCACGCTATTCCTTATACCCTCAATCCCTCAACCCTATTTCTTAAACACTAAACCCTACAACCTCAACCCTCATCCCTATACCCTATACCTTAAACCCTAAACCCTACACCCTATAACCTCAACCCTTCACCCTATGCCTTATACCCTCAATCCATGCCCTAAACCCTATACCCAATATCTTAAACCCTAATCCCTATACCTTATACACTTAACCATACACTCTCAACCCTTTAGCCTATGCCTTATACCCTCAATCCCTCAATTGTACAACTTAAACCCTAAACCCTACAACCTCAACCCTCATCCCTATACCCTATACCTTCAACCCTAAACCATATACCCTATACCCTTAACCCTATAATCTCAACCCTTCACCCTATACCTTATACCCTCAATCCATACCCTAAACACTATACCCAATATCTTAAACCATAATCCTATACCCTATACACTTATCCATACACTCTCAACCTTTCACCCTATGCATTATACATTGAATTCCTCAACCCTTTACCTTAAACCCTAAATCCTATAACCTATACTAGCACACTTATACCCTAAAACCTGAATATTGTCCCTAAACCCTCAACTGTAAATCCTTGACCCTTAACCCTCAACCCTATTCCCTCAACCCTATACTTAATCACTAATCCCTCAACACTATTCCTCAAACCCTAAACCCTACAACCTCAACCCTTAACCCTATACCTTATACAATCAACCTTGAACACTATCCCTCAACTATAAACCCTCTACCATATATCCTATACCCTCAACCACAATCCGTCAAATCTATACTGTAAACCATAAACCCTAAACCCTACACCCTACAACCTCAAACCTTCAACCTATGCCTTATAACTTGAATCCATACCCTAAACCATATACCCAATATCTTAAACCCTAATCCCTATACCATATAAAATTAACCATACACTCTAAACCCTTCACCCTATTCCTTATAGCCTCATTCCCTCAATCCTTTACCTTAAGCCCTAAACCCTACAACCTAAACCCTCATCCCTATACCATAGACACTCAACCTTTAACATTATCCCTCAATTGTAAACCCTCTATCCTATACCCTATACCCTCAAGACTAATACCTCAACACTATACCTTAAACCCTAAACCACACACCCTCAACCATTAACCCTACACCTTAGACACTCAACCTTGAACATTATCCCTCAACTATAAACCCTTTACCCTATACCCTATACCGTCATCCCTATACCCTATACCCTCATCCTTATACCCCAAACCCTAAATATTGTACCTAAACCCTCAATCCTCTACCTATACCTTATACCATCAACCCTATACTTAAGCCCTAATCCCTCAACCCTCAACCCTATACCTTAAAACCTAAACCCTACACCCTCAACCCTTAACCCTATACCTTAGACACTCAACCTTGAACATTATCCCTCAATTGTAAAACCTCTACCCTATACTCTATACCCTCAACCCTAGACCTTAAACCCTAAACCCTACACCCTAAAACCTCAACCCTCATCCCTATACACTATACCCTCAACTTTATACACTAAACCATAAATATTGTCCCTTAACCCTATACTTAAACCCTAAACCCTACACTCTCAATACTTCTCCCTATGCCTTATGCCCTTAATCCATAATTGAAACCCTATACTTCAACCCAATACTTAATCCCTCAACTATAAACCCTCAACCCTCTACCCTATACTTAAGCCCCAATCCCTAAACCCTCAACCTTATACTTAGGCCCTAATTCCTCAACCCTTGAAACCCTATACCTTAAACCCTAAAACCTACAACCTTGAAACCCTCATCCCTATACCCTATAACATCACCCTTATACCTTAAACCATAAACCCTACACCCTGCACCCTTAGCCCTATACCTTAGACACTCAACCTTGAACATTATCTCTCATTTGTTAACCCTCAACCCTATACTTAAGCCCTAATGCCTCAAACCTCAACCCTATACATTAAACCCAGAACCCTACAACCTCAACCTTCATCCCTATACCCTCACCCTTATACCATAAACCAAAAATATTTTCCATCAACCCTATACTTAAACTCTAAACTTTATACTCTCAATCCTTCACCCTATGCCTTATACCCTCAATCCATACCCTATACCTTGTACAAAATATTGTACATCAACCCTATACTTAAACCCAATACTTAATCCCTCAACTGTAAACCCTCAACTCTCTACCCTATGCCCTATACCCTCAACCTTATACTTAATCCCTAATCCCTAAAACCTCAACCCTCAACCATGTACCCTCAACCCTCACTCCTATACCTTAAACCCTGATCCCTAAAACGTCAACCCTCATCCCTATACCCTATAAACTCACCCTTATACCTTAAACCCTAAACCGTACACCCTCAACTCTTAAACCTATTCCTTAGAAACTCAACCTTGAACATTATCCCTTAACTGTAAACCCTCAACCCTCAACCATGTACCCTCAACCCTATACTTAAGCCCTAATCTGTCAACCCTCAACCCTATACCTTAAACCCTTAACCCTACAACATCAACCCTCATCCTTATACCCTATACTCTCACCCTTATACCCTAAACCCAAAATATTGTCCCTCAACCTTATACTTAAAACCCTAAACCATACACTCTCAACCATCCACCCTATGCCTTATACCCTCATTTCATACCCTATACCCTAAACCCAATATCCTAAACCCTAATACATATGCCTTACACACTTAATATTATACACTCAATAGGTTGAACATCATCCCTCAACTATAAACCCTAACCCTTTAATTCTATACCTATATAATTTCAAACCTGCACCTAAACTTAAAAACATTGTCCTCAAAACTATACTTCCTAAATTATAAAAACCATACACCACGATTCTCATACCCTCAATCTATCAATCTTATACCGCTATACCCAATATTCTAAACCATATTCCCTATACCCTACTAATAATTAATCTTATACACTCAATGCTAAACAATATCTCAAACTATAAACCCTCATAACCCTTAACCCTATAATTTTAAACCCTAAACCGCCAATTTCAACCCCCATCCCTATACCCTATACCTTTAGCGTTATAGCCTAAACCTTGAACACTCACCCTCAACCCTATAATTAAAACCTAAACTATACAATATCAACCCTTAACCCTATGTCGTTTCCCTCATCCCATACCCTAAACCCTAAACCTAATATCCTAAACCTTATTCCCTATACCTTACACACTTAATCTTATACACTCAACTGGATAAACATTATCCCTCAACCATAAACCCTCAACCTTATACCCTATACCCTCGACCCTATACTTAAGCCCTAATCCCTCATCCCTCAACACTATACCTTCAACCCTGAACCCTCAATGCTCAACCCTCATCCCTATACCCTATAACCTCACGCTTTTACCCTAAACCTTCAATATTATCCCTCAAACCTCAAACCTATGCTTAAACCCTAAATCCTACACTCTACACCCTTAAGCTTATGCCTTATACCAAGAATCCATACCCTAAACCCTATAGTACCCACATTGTATACTTAATCCATATACCCCCTAAACACAACGCGAGCACTAACCTTGAACATTATCCCCAAATCTGTGAACCCTCAACCCTCAAGCCTATACTCATGTACAAGTGACTACACCCTCAACCATCATCCCTATACTCCTATGCCTCACCCATATAAGTAAACCTTGAACATTGTCCCTCAACACTATACTTAAACCCTAAACCCTAAACTCTCCACTCTTCACCCTAATGCCCACCCCTCAATCCCTATACCCTATACCCTCTATCCTAAACACTATCCCTCAACCCTCAACCCTATACCTTAAACCCTAAACCCTACACCCTCAACCCTCATCCCTATACCCTATACCCTTAACCTTATACCCTAAACCTTGAACATTGTCCCTCAACCATATACTTAAACCCTAAAACCTACACTCTCAACTCTTAGCCCTGTGGCTTATACCCTCAACCTATACCATAAACCCTATACCGAATATCCTTAGCCCTAATCCCTATACCCTATAAATTTAACTTGATACCCTCAACCTTTAACATTATCCCTCAACTGCAATCCCTCAACCCTTAACCCCATACTTATACCCTAAATCCTACATTCAACCTTGTACCCTAATTTACCTTAAATTGTAAACCCTCAACCCTATAGAAAATATCCTAAAACCTAATCCCTATAGCCTATACAATTAACCCTATACCCTCAACCCTCAACCCTATACTTTAAACCCTAAACCCTACACCCTCAAACCTCATCCCTATACCCCAAATCTTCAGCCTAATACCCTAAACCCTATACTCTAGAGCTTCAAGTTGACCATTTTGGTGTATACATTTGACACACTTTTTGAAACCACTTTGGGACCCATCTTAATGGTGAATAATCACTCTAAGGAAATTAATTCCATAATAAATACATACAAACATACAAACATTCATACATTCATACATATTTGCATACATACATACAAACAAACAAAGAAACATACATACATACATACATGCATACATACATACATACATACATACACACAAACATACATTCATACATACAAACATACATACATTCATAAATACATAAATACATGCATACATTCATACATATACATTCAAGGACACAAATATATATGCATACAATCATACATACAAAATTACACAAAAACAAATTAATTCACTGGACATAATGTGAGCACGTTATAACACACCTGCATTATGTCAAAGTTGCAACATAATGTGAGTGCATTATAATGTGCTCATATTTTGTCCTGCTTTGGGAATCCCCAAGCCTTTGGCTTGGATTTTCTTTGGATTTCTGACCCAAAGGCTTGGACTTCTTTTCCAACACCCAAAAACATGTTTTTGCATATTCTACAAAATTTCACATAATCTCATTCGTGCTAGCCATCAGGTTTGCAAGTGTTTCAAGGTCGAGTAAAAAAAACACCTAGGTAATGTTAAGCTCTCTCTTAGATATTTAACATTGTATTTTTGTTTTCACATTTTGATTATGTTAATGATTTCATCTTTAATTTTTTTTGTTGGTGTATCTATTTTTTGTCAAAAATCAATGTTTGGTATTTTTTAACCGTATTTTTAACTATTCATTCCAATTTCAAATAAATTACATTTTTATAAACTAAAATCCATTCTACACATAAAAAAATGATTTTTGATTTGTTTTCAAAAATTATAGGGATCGCATGGTCAATTTTCTATTTTTCAGGATGTGTCCACTTTGAAAATTAGTAAAAATTTATATAATTAAAAAATTATTAGAAAAATTTGAGACCGCAATAGACGCTATTAGGTAATTTCTCACCAAAGTGATTTTAAAAATACTAAAAAAATTTAACCTTTTCGCATACCCACAACAAACTCTATGTTATTTTCTTTTTGAGAAAACAAGAACAATTTGTGTGGGTAACATATTTGAACCCCTTAATCTCTACCATTTCAAAAAAAAGTTTTTTAGAAATTACATTCAAAGCTCTATGGTCTTTTTTTTTGTTGCATCTTAAAATTTTGAGTGTAAATCTCCTCAATTTCTCATCCAAGATCAATATTTCTTGATTTTAGGAAAAAAGTGGTTGCTTAAGACCCCTTTTTTGCCTCTCATCTTTGTGCACTTACCCTAATATTCATCACCAATTTTGTAACCTCCCAACTTTCCATATGAATATACTTATGTAGTGTTTCTTAACTACATATGCAACATCATCACTCTCTCTTGCTCTTCAAGTTATTCATCACCTATAATATCAACCTCAATGCTATCCTCAAACATGAACAAAGAATACCTCTTCTTGACAATGTGTTCTCTCCTATAACACCTTCTTCCCTTTTTCTAAGTGCCCAACCTCTCCATTGGAAAAAATGTATTTTTGAGTAACCATATCCTCTATTGAAACTCCTTATTGTTCAAAGTGATTGAACAAATAATATTCCTTTGTTACAATTCTTTAGACTTATGGCTACAAGTGTACACTTACCTCCAAATGACCATTTTGTTTCATTTGATCCAATCCCACTACCAGGACCCAATATGATACTCTACATCATTATCCCTATGATCAAATATTTACTCCCTATGATGTTATCAAATATAACTTGACTTGCTTGATCTTTACCTCATATGCAAACAAATAGATTTGTCCTTGTAGACACTAAAAAATGTCCTAATTGATGTCATACATTTGAAACATAATTATTAACATCATTTCTTCTCTATCCATCTTCTTTTTTCTTAATTAATTTAATTATCCTAGATAATTAATTAATTAATTAAATCATTTTCATCTATTTGGCCTAATTAATTAAACTGGGTTAATTCATCTCCTTTCACACTAACAATTCATCTCATTAAATTAAATAGGTCAAAATATTTAATTTAATCTCCTAAGTCATCTTATTTAATTAAATAACCCTAAGTTATTTAATTAAATATCTTTTTACCCCTCCCTTATTCATTAAATCATCTAATTTAATAAATGTCTCTTAATTCTTCTAATTCCCTAATTGCATAAATTAAACCTTGTTTAATTAGCAATTAAACTAATTTTCTTCTAATCAAAGGGAATACTTCTGCTTTTGCATAATTAAAACTTTGTTTTAATTTGTAAAATACCTTTTTCCTCACCCTAAAGGAATATTCTCTCTCCTCCAATCAACTCACTTAGCTTCAAATGCAAGTTAACCCTTCAACCTCTTTGGAAAGTTACCTTTGACTTGTGTGAGCAAGTCAAAAGTGTGTTTGTTTCAGGAAAGTGTGATCCTTTGATTAACTTTCATCAAGCATTATCATCCATTGATGAGAATACATGATCTGTGTCTCTCATCCCCTTCATCTTGAACTGTTGATTAAGTTTTTTGATCTCAACCATCCATTCCTCATTTTCTCTCCTATAAATTGATCACTATTTGGAGACAAATGGATCCATCTTTTATTGCAAAGTATTTTTTTTGAATTCACTCACATACTCACTCATCTTTTACTCGCTTTTTAGCTTGTTTTAGTTAATTTTCATTGCATAATAGCTTAGAGAATCCATTAATGGCTTCCATGCATCTATCTTAATTTGTAAATAAATAAGGGCTTTTTATTTTAGCATCATTTTAGATTAAATTAGTTTAAATTAGCTTAAATTAGCTTAGATTAGCTTAGATTAGTTTAGCAATTGCACAATTAGATCATTTGTAGCATAAAATCATGGTAACTTAGCTTGCATCATGTTCATTTTTAAATAAACTAGGTTTTCATACATCAAACACAATGGTTTCATCGATTATCTTCCATAGAATCAACTAAAACAGGCTCACTGATCATGAGATTGGGAAAGGGTCTTTGTTCCACATCAAATATGGTACCCCAATTCCATGTGATAAGTTTCAAATGGATTAGAGTAGATTTTGAGAGCTTTCTTGCTGGACTTAGTATTAGTTTTGATGTCACAGTTTCAATTTCATTTGAATGATCTTGTTGAGATTCAAGTATTGGTGGCTCCATTTACTTTGATTCCTCATGATCAAGTGTAATTCGGCACATACCGATATTTTCACATCAACATTATGGTGCTAGAAGGAGGGAAAACCGATCATTTAACTTTTTTTTATCTTGAAATCCATGTTCATTTTGTTTTGCAGG
>VDFB02281038.1:0-122841 GCA_007258455.2 Sequoia sempervirens | reverse complement strand
TATTTAATCCCTCACATGTCATTTCTTCTTAATCTTAATCCATCTTCTAATCTCATCATTAAAGATGTGCACATGTCTAATCCTTGATTAAGACATGTCACATCCTCCAAATTTTGCAAGTTGGCTTCTTAACCTCATTAACCCCTAATTATCCTCTAATTATTGATTAGTCAAACATAATTAGTACCTTGGTCAACTCTCCCCATCCCCCAAGGAATTTTTAATTCCTTTTTATTCACCCTAGGCTCCTCTCTTCCCCATGTGAATTTTTAATTCACTTTTATTCCTCCTAGAATCCCTTTTTCCCATGCATCTTCTAGAATCTTTGACTTGTCACATCAAGTCACATGTGACAAATTCCCACTTTTTGGGAACCTTGTCTTATCCACTAGATTCTTCCAATCATTGTGAATTTTTAATTCCTTTTTATTCTCCCAAAGCTTTCCCTTTCCCCATGTGATCATTGAAAGGTCACATCAAAGTACTTGGAAGGTACTTTTCCTTCCTCCACATCATGTGCCTCTCTTTCCACATCACCTACACATCATCTCACCCTTAGCCATCTCACAATCCACATGTCAAAATGTGAGGGATTGTGAGTCCTCAACTCACCTTAGCCCTTCATCTTGGCCTTGTTGGATAAAACCCAACCATTGAATTCTCTAGAGAATTCAAGTTTCTCTGTAAATACCCCTTCCTCTAAGGCATTTAAAAGATTTAGCCATTTTTGCAACTAAATGCTGCCATTTTCTATACTCATCTAACCTTCAATTTCATCCATTTGCATCTACATTCAAGCACATAGTCAAATCCTTCATTTTAGTCATTTCAAGAGCCATCAAGGAGCATACAAATCAATCCAAATCAAGGGCCAACCAAGGAGTTTCAGCTGCAAAAGGGAGGTATAACCATTTATCTTCATTTAACACTTTCCTCTTTGCATTTACAAATTCCTTAGGCTAATATTGAGGTGTTTCCTTATGTTTTTCCATTGCATTTTAATTACAGAATAATAGGTCAAACATTTTGGTATCACGTACATAATTATAAAATGTTAAGATAGAAGAGAATGTCTTCAATTTCATTTCATTCCTTTAAATCCTGCAAAACCTTGTTAGTCTAATAATGAAAACACAGTCAAACATCCATCAATGATCAGATAATCCAAATAAATTAAGCGACATGTTGAAAGAATTAACATAAGGTTTGTTATCCTGGTTGGGTGTCACTGCACATGATGACATCACAGTTTGAGATTTGGGTGTTGCTCTGGTGAAAACAGATGTTGCTCTGCAACAAGACCAGTGAGCACAATTTCGTCACTGTATTGATGGGCATCGCTGAAAACAAATGAGTCACTGTTTTGATTTTAAAAGTGTCGGTCTGGTGAATTTGAGCATCACCATTTTCATTTCATGATATTTTAAAATTAAATACGTGTCACTATATTTAAATCAGCATTATCCAATTAAATATGTGTCACTGTTTCAAACTTCTTGAGCGTCGCTATATGACGATGCTATTCAAATAGTGTTGATGTTGGCGGTTTGAGTGTCACTGCAACCTGTAAAACAAAATGAACATGGATTTCAAGATAAAAAAAGTTAAATGATCAGTTTTCCCTCCTTCTAGCACCAAAATGTTGATGTCAAAATACTGGTATGGGCCAAATTATGCTTGATCCATGAAGAATCAAAGTATAATGGAGCCACAAATACTCGAAGCTCAACAAGATCATTCAAATGAAATTGAAACTAAACATTTTATCAAAACCTAACATACTAAATTATGAAAGCTTTCAAAACATCTACTCTAATCCATTTGAAACTTATCACATGGAATTGGTGTTGTGTTGATGTGGAACAATGACCCTTTCCCAATCTCATGATCAGTGAGCTTGTTTTAGTTGATTCTATGGAAGATAATCGATGAAACCATTGTGTTTGATGTATAAAAACCTATTTATTTAAAAATGAACATGATGCAAGCTAAGTTACCATGATTTTATGCTACAAATGATCTAATTGTGCAATTGCTAAACTAATCTAAGCTAATCTAAGCTAATTTAAGCGAAGTTAAACTAATTTAAGCTAAAATGATGCTAACATGAAAAGCCCTTATTTATTTACAAATTAAGATAGATGCATGGAAGCCATTAATGGGTTCTCTAAGCTATTATGCAATCAAAATGAACTAAAACAAGCTAAAAAGTGAGTAAAAGATGAGTGAGTATGTGAGTGAATTCAACAAAATAAGTTTGCAATAAAAGATGGATCCATTTGTCTCCAAATAGTGACCTTTTTATAGGAGAGAAAATAAGGAATGGATGGTTGAGATCAAAAAGCTTAATCAATGGTTCAAGATGAAGGGGATGAGAGGCACAGATCATGGATTCTCATCAATGGATGAGAATGCATGATGAAAGTTAATCAAGGGCTCACACTTGCCTCAAACAAACACACTTTTGACCTGCTCACATAGGGGTCAAAAGTAACTTGCTAAAGAGGTTAAAGGGTTAACTTTCATTTGAAGCTAAGTGTGTTGATTGGAGGAGAGGGAACATTTCTTAGAATATTCCTTTAGGGTGAGGAAAAAAGGATTTTACAAATTAAAACAAAGTTTTAGTTATGCAAAAAGGATAATGAATATTCCATGGGAATATTCCCTTTGATTAGAAGAAAATTAGTTTAATTGCTAATTAAACAAGGTTTAATTTATGCAATTAGGGAATTAGAAGAATTAAGAGTCATTTATTAAATTATATGATTTAATAAATAGGGGAGGGGGATGAAAGGATATTTAATTAAATGACATAAGGTTATTTAATTAAATAATATGACTTAGGAGATTAAATTAAGTATTTTGATGTATTTAATTTAATTAGATGAATTGTTAGTGTGAAAAGAGATGAATTGACCTAATTTAATTAATTAGGCCAAATGGATGAAAATGATGTAATTAATTAATTATCTAGGATAATTAAATTAATTAAGAAAAAAGAAGATGGATAGAGAAGAAATGATGTTAATAATTATGTTTCAAATGTATGACATCAATTAGGACATTTTTTAGTGTCTACAAGGACAAATCCATTTGTTTGCATATGGGGTAAAGATCAAGCAAGTCAAGTTATATTTGATAACATCATAGGGAGTAAATATTTGATCATAGGGATAATGATGTAGAGTATCATATTGGGTCCTGGTAGTGGGATTGGATCAAATGAAAGGGAATGGTCATTTGGAGGTGAGTATACACTTGTACCCATAAGTCTAAAGAATTGTAACAAAGGAATATTGTTTGTTCAATCACTTTGAACAATAAGGAGTTTGAATAGAGGATATGGTTACTCAAAAATACATCTTTTCCAATGGACAGGTTGGACACTTAGAAAAAGGGAAGAAGGTGTTATAGGAGAGAACACATTGTCAAGAAGAGGTATTCTTTGTTCATGTTTGAGGATAGCATTGAGGTTGATATTATAGGTGATGAATAACTTGAAGAGCAAGAGAGAGTGATGATGTTGCATATGTAGTTAAGAAACACTACATAAGTATATTCATATGGAAAGTTGGGAGGTTACAAAATTGGTGATGAATATTAGGGTAAGTGCACAAAGATGAGAGGCAAAAAAGGGGTCTTAAGCAACCACTTTTTTCCTAAAATCAAGAAATATTGATCTTGGATGAGAAATTGAGGAGATTTACACTCAAAATTTTAAGATGCAACAAAAAAAAAGACCATAGAGCTTTGAATGTAATTTCTAAAAAACTTTTTTTTGAAATGGTAGAGATTAAGGGGTTCAAATATGTTACCCACACAAATTGTTCTTGTTTTCTCAAAAAGAAAATAACATAGAGTTTGTTGTGGGTATGCGAAAAGGTTAAATTTTTTTAGTATTTTTAAAATCACTTTGGTGAGAAATTACCTAATAGCGTCTATTGCGGTCTCAAATTTTTCTAATAATTTTTTAATTATATAAATTTTTACTAATTTTCAAAGTGGACACATCCTGAAAAATAGAAAATTGACCATGCGATCCCTATAATTTTTGAAAACAAATCAAAAATCATTTTTTTATGTGTAGAATGGATTTTAGTTTATAAAAATGTAATTTATTTGAAATTGGAATGAATAGTTAAAAATACGGTTAAAAAATACCAAACATTGATTTTTGACAAAAAATAGATACACCAACAAAAAAAATTAAAGATGAAATCATTAACATAATCAAAATGTGAAAACAAAAATACAATGTTAAATATCTAAGAGAGAGCTTAACATTACCTAGGTGTTTTTTTTACTCGACCTTGAAACACTTGCAAACCTGATGGCTAGCACGAATGAGATTATGTGAAATTTTGTAGAATATGCAAAAACATGTTTTTGGGTGTTGGAAAAGAAGTCCAAGCCTTTGGGTCAGAAATCCAAAGAAAATCCAAGCCAAAGGCTTGGGGATTCCCAAAGCAGGACAAAATATGAGCACATTATAATGCACTCACATTATGTTGCAACTTTGACATAATGCAGGTGTGTTATAACGTGCTCACATTATGTCCAGTGAATTAATTTGTTTTTGTGTAATTTTGTATGTATGATTGTATGCATATATATTTGTGTCCTTGAATGTATATGTATGAATGTATGCATGTATTTATGTATTTATGAATGTATGTATGTTTGTATGTATGAATGTATGTTTGTGTGTATGTATGTATGTATGTATGTATGCATGTATGTATGTATGTATGTTTCTTTGTTTGTTTGTATGTATGTATGCAAATATGTATGAATGTATGAATGTTTGTATGTTTGTATGTATTTATTATGGAATTAATTTCCTTAGAGTGATTATTCACCATTAAGATGGGTCCCAAAGTGGTTTCAAAAAGTGTGTCAAATGTATACACCAAAATGGTCAACTTGAAGCTCTAGAGTATAGGGTTTAGGGTATTAGGCTGAAGATTTGGGGTATAGGGATGAGGTTTGAGGGTGTAGGGTTTAGGGTTTAAAGTATAGGGTTGAGGGTTGAGGGTATAGGGTTAATTGTATAGGCTATAGGGATTAGGTTTTAGGATATTTTCTATAGGGTTGAGGGTTTACAATTTAAGGTAAATTAGGGTACAAGGTTGAATGTAGGATTTAGGGTATAAGTATGGGGTTAAGGGTTGAGGGATTGCAGTTGAGGGATAATGTTAAAGGTTGAGGGTATCAAGTTAAATTTATAGGGTATAGGGATTAGGGCTAAGGATATTCGGTATAGGGTTTATGGTATAGGTTGAGGGTATAAGCCACAGGGCTAAGAGTTGAGAGTGTAGGTTTTAGGGTTTAAGTATATGGTTGAGGGACAATGTTCAAGGTTTAGGGTATAAGGTTAAGGGTATAGGGTATAGGGATGAGGGTTGAGGGTGTAGGGTTTAGGGTTTAAGGTATAGGGTTGAGGGTTGAGGGATAGTGTTTAGGATAGAGGGTATAGGGTATAGGGATTGAGGGTATAAGGAATAGAATTGAAAGGTTGAGAGTTTAAGGTTTAGGGTTTAATTATAGTGTTGATGGACAATGTTCAAGGTTTAGCATATAAGTCAGGGCATAGGGTATAGGGATGATGTTTGAGGTGTAGGCTTTATTTTTTGGATATAGGATTGAGAGTTGAGGGTGAAGGATTTAAGTATATAGTTGAGGGTGTAGGATTTAAGTATATGGTTGAGGGTTTACAGTTGAGGGATAATGTTCAGGGTTGAGTGTATAAGATTATGTGTTTAGGGTATATGGATTAAGGTAAATACGATATTGGGTATAGGGTTTAGGGTATGGATTCTTTGTATAAGGCATAAGGTTAAGGGAGTAGAGTGTAGGGTTTAGGGTTTAAGTATAGGTTTTAGGTTTGAGGGACAATATTGAAGGTTTAGGGTAAAAGGGTGAGGTTATAGGTATAGTGATGAGGGTTGATCATTGAGGGTTTAGGTTTGAAGGTATAGAGTTAAGGGATGAGGGATTAGGGCTTAGAGTATAGGGTATAGGTTGAGGGTTTATGGTTGAGGGATAATGTTTATCCAGTTGAGTGTATAAGATTAAGTGTGTAAGGTATAGGGAATAAGGTTTAGGATATTAGGTTTAGGGTTTAGGGTATGGGATGAGGGAAACGACATAGGGTTAAGGGTTGATATTGTATAGTTTAGGTTTTAATTATAGGGTTGAGGGTGAGTGTTCAAGGTTTAGGCTATAACGCTAAAGGTATAGGGTATAGGGATGGGGGTTGAGAGTGTAGGGTTTAGGGTTTAAGGTATAGGGTTAAGGGTTGAGGGTTTATGGTTGAGGGATATTGTTCATCTTGTTGAGTGTATAAGATTAAGTGTGTAGGGTATAGGATATTAGGTATATGGTATAAGATTGATAGATTGAGGGTATAAGGCATAGGGTGAAGGGTTGAGAGTGTATGGTTTATAATTGAAGTATAGTTTTGAGGGACAATGTTTAGGTTTTAGGGTATAGGGTTGAAGGTATATGGTATAGGGTAAAGGGTTGGGGGTTTATAGTTGAGGGATAATATTTAACCAATTAAATTTATAAGATTAAGTGTATAAGGGATAGGGATTAGGGTTTAGAATATTGGGTTTAGGGTATAGGGTATGGATGATGATATATGTAATAGGTTGAAGGGTTGAGAGTTAGGTTTTAAGTATAGGGTTGAGGGATAATATTTTGGGTTTAGGTATAAGGGTGATGTTATAGGGTATAGGGATGAGGGTTAAGGTTGTAAGGTTGAAGGTTTAAGGTATAGGGTTGAGGGTTGAGGGTACATGGTTGAGGGTTGAGGGTTTACAGTTAAGGGATAATGTTCAAGGTTGAGTTTCTAAGGAATAGGTTTAAGAGTTGAGGGTGTACGGTTTAGGGTTTAAGGTATAAGGGTGAGTTTATAGGGTATAGGGATGAGGGTTGACGTTTTAGGGATCAGGGTTTAAGGTATAGGAGTGAGGGTTGAGGGTACATGGTTGAGGGTTGAGGTTTTAGGGATTAGGGATTAAGTATAAGGTTGAGGGTATAGGGCATAGGGTAGAGAGTTGAGGGTTTACAGTTGAGGGATTAAGTATTGGGTTTAAGTATAGGGTTGATGTACAATATTTTGTACAAGGTATAGGGTATGGATTGAGGGTATAAGGCATAGGGTGAAGGATTGAGAGTATAAAGTTTAGAGTTTAAGTATAGGGTTGATGGAAAATATTTTTGGTTTATGGTATAAGGGTGAGGGTATAGGGATGAAGGTTGAGGTTGTAGGGTTCTGGGTTTAATGTATAGGGTTGAGGTTTGAGGCATTAGGGCTTAAGTATAGGGTTGAGGGTTAACAAATGAGAGATAATGTTCAAGGTTGAGTGTCTAAGGTATAGGGCTAAGGGTGCAGGGTGTAGGGTTTATGGTTTAAGGTATAAGGGTGATGTTATAGGGTATAGGGATGAGGGTTTCAAGGTTGTAGGTTTTAGGGTTTAAGGTATAGGGTTTCAAGGGTTGAGGAATTAGGGCCTAAGTATAAGGTTGAGGGTTTAGGGATTGGGGCTTAAGTATAGGGTAGAGGGTTGAGGGTTTATAGTTGAGGGATTAAGTATTGGGTTGAAGTATAGGGTTTCAATTATGGATTAAGGGCATAAGGCATAGGGAGAAGTATTGAGAGTGTAGGGTTTAGGGTTTAAGTATAGGGTTAAGGGACAATATTTATGGTTTAGTGTATAAAGTTGAGGGTATAGTGTATAGGGATGAGGGTTGAGGTTTTAGGGTGTAGGGTTTAGGGTTTAAGGTCTAGGGTTGAGGGTATAGAGTATAGGGTAGAGGTTTTACAATTGAGGGATAATGTTCAAGGTTGAGTGTCTAAGGTATAGGGTTAAGGGTTGAGGGTGTAGGGTTTAGGTTTTAAGGTATAGGGTTGAGGGTTGAGGGATTAGGGCTTAAGTATAGGGTTGATGGTATAAGGTATAGGTAGAGGATTGAGGGTTTAGGTACAATATTTAGGGTTTGGGGTATAAGGATGAGGGTATAGGGTATAGGGATGACGGTATAGGGTATAGGGTAAAGGGTTTATAGTTGAGGGATAATGTTCAAGGTTGAGTGTCTAAGGTGTAGGGTTAATGGTTGAGGGTGTGTGGTTTAGGGTTTAAGGTATAGTGTTGAGGTATTAGTCTTGAGGGTATAGGGTATAGGATAGAGGGTTTACAATTGAGGGATAATGTTAAAGGTTGAGTGTCTATGGTATAGGGATGAGGGTTTAGGTTGTAGGGTTTAGGGCTTAAGGTAAAGGATTGAGGGAATGAGGCTATAAGGAATAGGGTGAAGGGTTTAGAGTGTATGGTTAATTTTATATGGTATAGGGATTAGGGTTTAAGATATTGGGTATATGGTTTAGGGTATGGATTCAAGTTATAAGGCATAGGTTGAAGGTTTGAGGTTGTAGGGTGTAGGGTTTAGGGTTTATGGTTTACAGTATAGATTTGACGGATTGTGGTTGAGGGTATAGGATATATGGTAGAGGGTTTATAGTTGAGGGATAGTGTTCAAGGTTGATTGTATAAGGTATAGGGTTAAGGGTTGAGGTTGTAGGGTTTAGGGTTTGAGGAATAGTGTTGAGGGATTAGTGATTAAGTATAGGGTTGAGGGAATAGGGTTGAGGGTTAAGGGTCAAGGATTTACAGTTGAGGGTTTAGGGACAATATTCAGGTTTTAGGGTATAAGTGTGCTAGTATAGGTTATAGGATTTAGGGTTTAAGGTAAAGGGTTGAGGAATTCAATGTATAATGCATAGGGTGAAAGGTTGAGAGTGTATGGATAAGTGTATAGGGTATAGGATTATGGTTTAAGATATTGGGTATAGTGTTTAGGGTATGGATTGAGGGTATAAGGTATAGGGTGAAGGGTTGAGATTATAGGGTTAAGGGTATAGGGTATATGGTTTAGGGTTGAAGGTATAGGGTATAGGGATGAGGGTTGAGGTTGTAGGGTTTAGGGTTTAAGTTGTACAATTGAGGGATTGAGGGTATAAGGCATAGGCTAAAGGGTTGAGAGTGTATGGTTAAGTGTATAAGGTATAGGGATTAGGGTTTAAGATATTGGGTATAGGGTTTAGGGCATGGATTGAGGGTATAAGGCATAGGGTGAAGGGTTGAGGTTATAGGGTGTAGGGTTTAGGGTTTAAGGTATAGGGTATAGGGATGAGGGTTGAGGTTGTAGGGTTTAGTGTTTAAGAAATAGGGTTGAGGGATTGAGGGTATAAGGAATAGCGTGAAGGTTTGAGAGTGTATGGTTAAGTGTATATGGTTTAGGGATTAGGGTTTAGTGTATGGATTGATGGTATAAGGCATACGATGAATGGTTGAGGTTGTAGGGTGTAGGGTTTAGGGTTTAAGGTATAGGGTATAGGGGTGAGGGTTGAGGTTGTAGGGTTTATGTTTTAAGGCATAGGGTTGAGGGATTAAGGGTATAAGTCATAAGGTGAAGGGTTGAGAGTGTATAGGGTATAAGGATTAGGGTTTAAGATATTGGGTATAGGGTTTAGGGTATGGATTGAGGGTATAAGGCATAGGGTGAAGGGTTTATGGTTAAATACACATAGAGTATAGGGATGAGGGTTGAGGCTGTAGGGTTTAGAGCTTAAGGTATATAGTTGATGATTGAGGGTATAATACATAGGGTGAAGAGTTGAGAGTGTATGGTTAAGTGTATAAGGTTTAGGTATTATGGTTTAAGCTATTAGTTATAGGGTTTAGGGTATGGATTGAGGGTATAAGTAATAGGGTGAAGGGTTGAGGTTGTGGGGTGTAGGGTTTAGGGTATGGATTGAGGGTATAAGTCATAGGGTGAAGGGTTGAGGTTGTAGGGTGTAGGGTTTAGGGTATGGATTGAGGGTATAAGTCATAGGGTGAAGGGTTGAGGTTGTAGGGTGTAGGGTTTAGGGCTTAGGATTTAAGGTATAGGGTTGAAGGATTAGGATTGAGGGTATAGGGTATAGGGTAGAGGGTTTACAATTGAGGGATAATTTCTAAGGTATAAGGTTAAGGGTTGAGGGTTAAGGGTAGAGGGTATAGGATTGAGGGTTGAGGGTTTATAGTTGAGGGTTAGGGACAATATTCAAGGTTTAGGGTATAAGGGCGAGGGTATAGGGTATAGGGATGAGGGTTCAAGTTGTAGGGTTTAGGGTTTAAGGTAAAGGTTTGAGGGATTGAGGGTATAAGGCATAGGGTGAAAGGTTGAGAGTTTATGGTTAAGTGTATAGGGTATATGCATGTTGCATTGAATGGAAACACACACACAAAAAGTGTCATGTGATTTACAATGACAAAAATGACATATAACAAGGGAATTATGGTGAAATTTTATATCACACACAAAACAAAACATACATAGCACTTACAAGGTGTCATCATTGATTGAAGAAAGCTCTCATATATATACCTCAACCCGACCCCCTAAAAACATGTTAATGTTTAGGAAACCTAAACAAATTCATCAAATCCAAAATGCAAGTGTACTTTGAAAAAGTTGAGATTTTGAATCATTGAGTGTGCTTTGCACAAGTAAAAATGTGCTCACATTATAACATGAGAGAAATTTTTAAACTTCCAAAATGGTAAAAAGTTTAGGAAACCTATGATCCAGACCCACATGCTATGTTATTCTCTTGGTTTTGCACATTATTCGACAAAAAAAAATATTTTTCATGCTGATTGGGAAAGAAAATACAATTTTTAAGCATTCCACCACCTTTACACCATATTTTTATTGTTTTCCAACTTAGGAAGGAGGAAATAAAAAATAATTACATCTTTTTGTATTATATGAACTCAAATTTTCAAGTTTGTAGTGTTGCAATGTTAATTATGATTTTATTAATATTATTTCATATTATAGATTGGTTAATTCTATAATTTTTAGCGATTCTATTAGAGTTGTATAAAATTTCATGCAATTGAAAAGGAAGGAACTTCATGAAAAGCTCAAATTCTTGTGGAGTTTTATGCAAGAGGAAAAAAAAAACTACACATAATTGGGTAGTCTCTCAAATTGAATCTCGAATTTTAAGGTATGTCAAGTCTTTATACATGTGATATATATTTTCCTTCATTATTTTATGTCCCTTTATCACTACTTATCATACATGATTAATATAATTCTTTGATTTTGTTATCATGTTGATTTTTGGATTATATTTTTGTAAGTATTCAAAATTATGAGTGCATTATCATCCTTGCATCCTCATATCCAAAAATTCAAAAAAATCCAAAAACATAGATTCATCCTTATCTTGCATTAGCCTCATTATCTTCATACTCAAGAAAATTCAAAAACATAACATAGTTTCATCATCATCTTGCAATATCCCTCATCTTTCAAAAGTATCACATGGTTAAAACAAGGTCACAAGCCAAGAGAAATGACATGGATTTTTCAAGTAACCCTTTTCATGACATTACCCTTGGAATAGATTCAAATCATTCTACACCTCCAAGAGACACACCACCAAGAGACCAAACAGGGGAAAAGTTGAGCCTAGAAGAATTCAACCAACAATTGACCTAAGAATAAAGTGAAGAAGCTTATAGTGACCCAAGAATTTTGAGCATGGTTGATCAACTTGTTATTGTAGACCCTAATGGATTCTTCTATGCACTAGCTAAAAATGATGACAAATTACCTCAAGACTTTGACGTATCAGCAATTGTAGAAAAAGAAACCGAAAATCCATTTGCAATTGGCATGCCCTCATCACAACAAATGTCAAATATACTCCTTGTTACAACTACACACATTACTACCACTACTACACACATCCCAAGCATCTCAACATTTGGAAACTAGGAAAAAAATACCACTATAGAAGGAAAAAGTTTCACACTTGGAAATTCTCAAATTCTATAGGTAAGACCTCTACAAACCCCCTTTTCCAACATACAAATCAAGGTTCCACATCACAAGGTCCTACCCATTTGATCTCCTAAACCCACACCCCAAAACACTAATCAAGGTTCCACATCACAAGGTCCTACCCCTTTGATCCAAAAAACAAACCAAGGTCCTAAACATACACTCCACAATACAGATCAAGGTTCCTTATTCCAAATTCAAGGTGCACCTTCGTTAAGTCAATACCCACCAACTAAATCTAGAAGGATTCACATTATCTCACAAAGGACACCAAATCAAAATTTTAATCAAGGATCAATTCCATCACTCCAAAACACTAATCAAGGGTCCCTTTCATCATTCCAAAATTCCAATCAAGGACCATCACCTTCATTTTAAAATTCCAATCAAGGACCTACACCTTCATTTCAAAATACCAATCAAGGACCTACACCCTCAAATACCAATCAAGGGACCTTTCCTTCATGTCAAAACATCAACCAAGGGTCTACACCTTCATGTCAAAACATCAACCAAGGGTCTACACCTTCATGTCAAAACATCAACCAAGGGATTACACCTTCATGTCAAAACATCGACCAAGGACCTATACCCCCCTCTTAAAATGAAAATCAAGGAATAAATCAAGGGTCTACACTTCAATTCCAAAACACCATATCACATGAAAACATGACCTTTGGAACAAACCCAAATGCCAACTTCATCCCAAATAAAAACAACACACACCAATATGTTAACCAAGGTCATATGTCACAAATCATCAATCCCAACTCAAATTCAACATATGACCTCAATACCAACATCATGACACGAAACCAAAACAACGCAGCACCATCTTTTGACTTTTTGATACAACAAGTGTAGACTCTTCAACAATAGATGACCAATATACAAATGGGAACTAACAAGAAGACCTATTCTATGGAGGAATTGTGCCCCTTTCCATTTGATTGAAATCTACACATGCCACCCTTTCCCCCTCATTTCACCCCACCACCTTTGCCTAGGTGCAAGGGGACATGGGATCCAATAGAACACATTTGATAATTCAACACATCATTTATGGAAGTCTCATATCTAATGAGAATATTCCCGTGAAGTCACACAAGACCGGCCTTAGATTGGTTTGCGCACCTTACTCTAAGAATAAGAACTTGGGGTGAACTAGCTGAAAAATTCATCAATCATTTTTCCTTCAACATTAAAAAATGATGTCACCCTTGCAACATTGAGCACAAATAAACAAGAAGAAGGGGAATCACTTACCTCGTTTTACTAGAGATGGCGAGGTTTGATTAGAAAGTTCGCTTGTCACATTCTTGAAAGACAACTTGTCACCATGTTTGTGGAAAACCTTAACAGACAATTGATGAGTCAAATTCAAATCCAATGTTGCACAACCTTTGAGGAAATTCTTGAGAAAGGTTCCCTTATTGAGAAAGGTCTTATTGCAAAGGGATTAGTCAAAGTAAACAAAGAAAATCGAAAACCCAACAATGACAAGAGCAAATACTGGTCCTGAAACAAAAATGTCACAAATGATGGAGTTGTTGATGTAAAAATCATAACCAAAGGTCCAACCATTCAAATCAAAGGTCCCTCCCCATCAAATTCCTCCAATACATCAAACACCCAAACACAAGGCCAAAACCAAATGTTAAATGTTGTCCAAAACAACCAACAATGAAGAGGTCCAACCCATGTCAAAATAACATAGACCCCCTTGGGTGAACCCATCGAATCCATCCTCAAAAGAATTTTGTAATCTAATGTCATCACACTACCAGACACCAAGAACTATGAATCTTCATTAATCAAAACTAAGTGGTGGAAAGAAGACGAATACTATGAATACCACCGCGGGAAAGGACAAAAAATAGCTAGATGTTGGAAACTCAAAAATATCATTCATGACCTTATTGAAGATGGAACCATTTTAGTTGATAATTCACAAGCCAAGAAGAATGTTGATCATAACATATTCAAGAGTCCCTTGCAAGACCATGATAAAGGAAAAGCCTCTAGTTCAGGGAACAACAATAATTCCAATTATGCAGCTGTCAAACATGATTACAACACTATCATCCTTAATGTGAAACCCTTTGATGATCATATTGCTACTATCAACATAAACAAGCCAAGATCAAATTGTGTTGTTGCCACTCACAGAACCAGGATAACTATTCTAGGTCCTTCTACAAATCCCCAACCAAAAATTCAATATAATCTTCTAGAGCAGCTAGGGAAAACTCTCGTGCAAATTTCCATATTGGAGCTCCTTCACATATCCCCGCAACACAAAACCATCCTTAACAAGGCATTGCAAGAAGCCTTTGTACCTTCCAACCTAGATTGTATCAATGAATTTGAAGCCGTGGTTGGATACCTAGCTATGCGGCACCATGTCACCTTCTCTGAACAAGACTTTTCTGCACCAAAATCTAATCATAATGACCCCCTTCACCTTGAAGTATGTGTTAATAAACACACAATTAGATGGGTCCTAGTAGATGGTGGAGCAGGTTTGAACATTTTATCACTAAAATTATTGAAAGCATTGGGATACTCTAAGAATTGTATAGACCAAACCAAGAAAATTATGATCAAATCTTATGATGATTTTGAGTGTTCTTCTGAAGGAATAATTTCACTTCCAATGAGAGCTTGTCCAATAACACAAAACATAGTATTTCATGTCTTGGATCTCGATTTGTATTACAACCTTCTCCTTGGACACCCATGGATTCATGTCATGAGGGCTATTCCATCCACCTACCATCAATGCCTCAAGTTTCCACACAATGGCACTAAAATCACTATTCCAAGTGACGCTAACCCCTTTCAATATTGTTCAAACCTAAAAAGAACTGTTGAACATCAGGTGCCCATCAATCGAGAGGCCTCCACTTCATCCACCACTCCATATCACTACATTGATCCATCTACCCTTGTAAAATCATCCATTCCATTCACCACACCTTCCACACCAAAGATCTAGATCCAAGATAGAGGATGTAGAGAGTATAACATGAAGAGTCTCTTTTTCCTTGGAAAATTTCCTATATCACCAAAGTCATATGGTAAATCCCATCCGGTGCAAACCAAAGTTATTATCCATAATCACCCTACCACCTTCACTAAATGGGAAGAACTTTCCAAATAACCTTTAGATGATCATATGCTCACATGGCTATACTGATAAGAGGAGGAAACTAAAACTAAGAAATTTCCAATTGAACAGTAATCAAAAGGGTTCCAAATAATGAAGTGACATAGATATGATGGACACAACATCCTTGGGATAAATAAAAAATGAATGTTGGAACTCTTACAACCTCCTAAAGTACTAAAGAATCAGGGGTTAGGGTTTGTGCCAGTAAAAGTGACTATCTAGGGTATCAAGTTATCTTCAAGTGAGCTTGTTGATGCTTCAGATGAGATTGATACATACAAGGACCCTTGAGATTATGATGTTGATTCCAATGAATATGAATGGGTCTCCCTATCCTCAACTAATTTCATGGACCTCAATAAACTGTTTGGTAAATTGGATGAGCCTTCCCTTAAGCACAATTCGATCAAACACTTATAATTAATTCCCTACCAAGCTTGCCAAGTCCCCATCCAAAATTCCCTCTGAAGAGAGAAGCGTGGATCAAACACTTTTAGGAAACCATTGAATCTAAATCTTGGGAACCTAATGACTCTATTTCTATTTTTACCTTATCTACCTACACAATTAATCTTGACAACACCGATGATGGCTTACCCCTTAACTACCCTCAACTCATAGATTGGGATCAACAAGAACCACCAAGTTTGGACACTTTCAAGAATGACAAAGCCATCGTTGAGTTCTTGGGACTTTGTGAGGGAATACCAAGTGGGGCTCACAAGGATGGATTTACTATAGAAATCAATTATGAAACATACTTTGGTGAGGCCATTCTATCCTCTAGTCACAAAAGTGAAAATGAGAAAAGAAAGAATAAAAATAATAGGTCTTCAGGTGAAAACCGAAAGGCACCTGTTGACCGTGAAAAAGTAAAAATATAGGACATAACTGAAGGTGAACACCTTTCTTAGGTGCCCAAGGATGGAGGACTGGATTGTCTCCCTATATATTGAGAGAGATCACCAATGCTTATAGAATAAATAGAAGAAGTAAACAGTGGAACACAAGACAATTCTAGAATCATATAGTTGGCAACATCTTTGACCATCAAGGAAAAGATTGAGTTCATAACATTCTTTTTAGAAAGACAAGTCAATTTCACCTGGTGATATTCTGATATGCTCAGGTTGGATCCCAAACTTGTTCTGCATCACTTGCCACTCTTTCCAAATGCTAATCCATATAAATAGAAGTTAAGGAAAATGCACCCCCAAATCGCACTCCTTGTCAAGGTCGAACTAAAGAAACCCTTGGATGTTGGATTCATTCACTTAATTGATTATGCGTATTGGATATTTAACCTTGTTCCTATCAAAAAACCTAATGGTCAAATCAGAGAGTGTACAGACTTCAAAGATCTCAACAAATCTTTTCCCAAAGATGATTTTCCTTTACCAAACATTGACATCATAGTAGACCTTAGTGCTGGGTATGAAATTTTGTCACTCATGGAAAAATTCTTAGGTTATAATCAGATAAGAATTTCCACTCAAGATCAACTAAAGAAAACTTTCACATGCACTTGGGGAACCTTTTGTTGGAATATCATGCCATTTGGGCTTAAAAATGTCAGAGCTACATATCAGAGAGCCATGGCTACTATTTTTCATGATAATATGCATGTACTCATGGAATACTGTGGTGATGACCTTCTTTCTAAGTCTCTAGAATTAAATAGTCACTTAGCAATATTGGAAAATATTTTCACACAACTTTAAAAGTACCAACTCAGGCTTAATCCAAAGAAATGTGTTTTCGGGGTCCAATAAGGAAGACTCCTAGGACATATTGTCTCTCGTAGAGGAATAAATGTTGATCCCACCAAAGTAAAAGCTATCTTAGAAATGCCACCACCAACCAACATCATTCAATTGAGAACACTACAAGGAAGACTAAAATCAATCCATAGGTTCATTGCTTAGCTAGTAGACAAGATCTGTCAATTTCAACAATTGTTACAAAAAGGAATTCCCTTCAATTGAAGAGAGAAATGCTAAGAAGCATTTGATCAAATCAAGCATTACCTATTGACTCCATCGATTCTTATGCCTTTGATTGATGGAAGACATTTGATACTATATGTGACAACTACACTAGCACTAGGGGAATTATTAGCACAGAATGAAAATGATGGAAAACAAAGAGCAATTTATTATATCAGTCACACCTTAGTTAGATATGAGTTGAACTATAGTCCTATTGAACGAGCATGTCTAGCAATGGTATTTGCGGAATGGAAATTAATATAATACATGTTGAATCACAAGACAAAATTGATCGCCAAAATTGATCCTTTGAAATACCTTCTTAGTAAAGTGAATTTGATAGGAAGAATAGCTAAGTGGTTTATGATCCTAAGTGAGTATGACATTGAGTACATTGATTGAAAAGTGATAAAGGGACAAGTGATAGCTAACCATCTTGCAGACACACCGGTAAAAGCAGATCATCCAAGTTAATATCTGATTTCCTAGATAAATCAATCTTTGTAATAGAGACACTGACATCGTGGAAACTATAATTTGATGGATCTTACAAAATTCATGGTTCAGGAGTCGACATTGTGTTTATCACACCTTAAGGAGACTCCATTCCAAAGTCTTTTCGAATAAAATTTCCATGCAGAAACAACATGGTTGAGTATGAAGCATTATTGACAAGATTACAAATGGAAATAAAATGGAAAATCAATGATATAAAATTCTATTGTGATTCTCAGTTATTGATTAAGCAATTCAATGATGATTATGACACCAAAGATGAGAAATTGATGCCCTACAAGTGCATGGTAGATAGTTTCAGATTATACTTTGACAACATTACATTTGAATAGATATTGAGAATCCAAAACAAAGCAACTGATGCAATGGCTACAATTGGATTTCTCTTGGATATTCCTAATAATTCCTTGCAATATGAGTTATTGGTAAAAAAATTGTTGATCCCTACGTTTGATGTCCTCGAAACCAAACTTGTGTGTGAACTTGTTGGTCTTGAATCTCCTTGGTACAAAGAAATATATAGTTACTTGCATGACTAGATTATCCCTCCTTCCTTGTCCCTCAATTATTTGGTAAGCATCTAAATATGCCATCATTTGAGACACCCTTTACCACTATAGCCTAGATAGTACCCTCCTTTGATGTCTTGACTCAAATGAAGCACAAACAACCTTACAAGAGGTACACCACAGTATATGTGGATCTCACTCTACTGGTCCAACCTTAGCTAAAAATCTCATGAGAATGGGATATTATTGGCCTACAATGGAACATGATGCCTATTGATCACTTTGTGAAGAAATCTCGCGAGTGTTAGATTCATGGAGATATTATACATGCACTAGTTTGGGATCTATAGCCACTCACTTCTCCAAGGCCATTTTCTCAATGGGGACTTGACCTTGTGGGAAAGATCCATCCCACCTTTTCTAATGGATATAAGTTCGTTCTTGTCGCTATTGAGTACTTTACCAAATGGATCAAAGCCATCCCACTAACCTACTTTACTGGAAAATAGATAGCCAAGTTCATCTTGAATTACATCATTTTTTGCTATGGTATCTCACAGTCCATCATTATAGATAATGGTCTCCCTTTTAAGAATCAAGATGTTCATAAACTTTGTGAAAAATTCCATATAAAACACCATTTTTCTACTCCATATTACCCCCAAGATAATGCTCAAGATGAGGCATCTAATAAGACAATCCTAAAAATCTTAAAGAAGACTTTCAATGATGCTGGCCAAGACTGGCACTTTCAACTTAATCTTGCTTTGTGGACCTGTCACACTATTTTTCGCACTCCTACAGGAGCCACACCATATTCCCTTGTCTATGAATCTAAAGTAATACTTCCTATAGAGGTCAAGTTATGATCCATACGAATCTCCATTCAAGGATTGATTGATCAAGAAGAATACTGTATATCCCATCTACATGAGCTAGAGTTACTCGATGAAAAGAGAAATAATGCTTTAACACATTTGTAAGCATATCAAATTTCCTTTGATGTAGTTACAATAAGAAATTCTAGCTTAGAAGCTTTGACATTGGTTACTTAGTCTTGAAATAAAATCCAAAGAATCAAGTAGATCGAGAGAAACCTAGAAATTTTGAACCTAATTGGTTGGACCCTTTTATCATCACAACATCATATGGATCTAGTGCTTATAATCTTTCTACTCCCGAAGGAAAACCATTTTCTGAGTCTATCAACAAAATGCACCTTCGCAAGTACTACACTTGATTCTTAGAGTATCCCCTTAAAAAGTATATAAAAAAAATAGAAAAGAGAAATAATTCATTCAAAAGTGAAAACCACTTCGGTGGTGCTTTGGATAAGTACCATGGTGAAAACCTAGAAAATAGGTGCCATGTGTAGTCAGTTTATGCTCCTCCATCTACTGTCACACTATATGTTCCTTTCACCCATTCATGCATGTCACTCGCTCATAATAAAGCTTCACCATCCTCTCCATGGCCTAAGAACCACCAGCATTTAGCATCCTTTCCCTTCATGATCATCATTTACATTCACTGCTACCCCTTATAAAGAATACAATGATCCTATACCTAACTGGGGGAAATTCCTTGACTCACATCTTTGTTGATGGGTTTTTTTTTCACTTTATCAATACAAAAAACACAAAAGGATGTTGTCTCTCTTGAAAGGTAATTTCTGCAACTAAATTTTAGAAATCACCAATAGGTCTCTCGGGTGTTAGGTCATGACTTGCAAAAACAACATAGTTGTTGATGTGATTTTCTGGTAATCACAAATGGCATTTATGGTTATTAAGCATGGATGGAGGGAATTGGGTCTACAAAATGGAGTTTTATAAAGTCTGGAAATGAGTGAGCAACTACTGCAAGTTCGGAACAACAAGCTAAAAATCTTTATTTCTCATTATATTTGGCTTTACAATGATGTTGGAACTTTGTATTAACTTCAAATTTTAAAGAAAGATCAAAAGGGAAAAGGGGTTAGAAGTTTCCTAAACCTGCAACTAATGTTGAATAGTAACAATGGAGGATGCTATAGTGGACATACTTCCTAAAACTGAGTTCCTCTTAACCAGGGACAATCTATAGTGTCATGAAGCTAGTGCAATTTTCAAAGGGTCATTTTATATTTTCAAATTGTTCATTCACCATTGAAGAATGAATAACAATTGAACTTAAGTGTAACAACAATAAACAATTCTCAAACTAACTTTAAACAATAGTTTACCATCAATAAACAGTAAAGAGTATGAGCTAGGAAGACATCAAACACCATAGAATTCTCCACCATTAAAGTTCAACATAAAATAACAATTGAAAGCAACATAAAGCTTGGAACAAAAAAGCTAAAATCTAATACTTGGAGATAGAATCATGCACACATGAGAGAAATACACAAGAAACCATCAAAACCATGCTTTTCTTATATATTTTGCAGTAGCATGTCTTTACAACAACTCATCTCTCTCTTTTAAAATAAGAGGATGCCCCTATTTATAGTTTTCAAAAAGTGAAATTAATGGAAAAGATTCATTTACAATGAGTGGCTTAGATTCATTTTCACTTAGGGTTTCACCCACTCCCCGGTGCAGAAGCACTTGTTTGATTTCTTGCCTCCATGAGACCATTTGTAAATAGTTGTTTTATTTTGTGTATTAGGTCTTATAATAAGGTTTATAAAACCATTTTATAGGTTTTTAAGTCTTAGGAAGTCATATTTTAAGTCATTTGTCAAATAATGTTTACAGTTGTTCCATATTGTAAAAATTGTCAAAAGTGCAAAATTAGGTAGATGAAGTCTCATTAAGGTGTTTTGTCAACAAACTAATCAAAAGGTGGTTGAAAATAGTTGGTTTTGGTTTTAAATTTATAAAGACACCCTCCAAAACTTGAATTGGGGGGTTGGAGACACTATTTTTGAAGTTTGATGAATGGCAACCTCAAATTTTGTGTGCATTTTCTAATTTTTATATTGTTTCTAGGCTGAAGTTATGCTTTGTACAGACTGGTATGGACACAAATAATGGAGTATCATATATGGATGGAAATATCTCTGTTTATAGTTTCTAGTTATTTTTTTTTCATTGAATTTTATTGAGTTTTGTGGAAGATATGACTATTTTGGTGAGACTGCCCTATTCTAACAATATTGTATAGAATTTATAGTCTGAAAATGTGATGGTACGGATTGTAAAGTGTATATTTTGGATCTAAAACCAATTTTATTTATTTTTCCATGTGAATCTACTTTAATTTTATTCAATTCTCATCAAATTTTATTAAGATTTGAATAAGTTATGACCATTTTTGTGAGGGTAGGTCTAAACCCTACCTAGGGTTTGCAGTTTTGGGGAAAATGAAATAACTTTCTTTTCCACCATTGGATCTTCATAAAAAATGGAGGAAATGTCTATAAGTATTTTTTATTCAATATCACTGGAGATATTGGCTTTATCTTTTTTTTTTGAAATTTATTAATGACTATTCGTTGCATTAAATTGTGGGTTGTCATGGCTATGTTTCCAATATGTTCTAGAATGCACTTAATCTTTGTTTGAGATGAATCGGTTTATGAAAGTTGTCATTGTTGATGATTTCTTAGTTGTGTTATTGAAAATTAATCAAAGAATTCCTAAGAGCAAGAATTTTTTAGAATTTCTTTGAATGATTGGTTGAGTTGAATTTTGATCCTCCTAGCTCTGCATCACTCCCAATATATTACAACATTAAATAGACCTTTTGTCTTTTTCCCTATTTTTTCCTCTAGTGTATTTTGTCTTTGGCTACTTCTAGCTTTTATGACTATGTGATCTAATACTCATCATCTATAACTAGATTTCCAACATTCTTCTGGAGAGTAGCATACTTTACGAACTTCTCAATCATAGCTCAAAGCTTGTCCCATTCTACAAAATATCTCTTGGCTATTTGAAAGGTGATTCCCCTAAAGTCATTTAGAATTTCCTCATGATACCTCACACATTTGTCTCTTTCCTTTACCATCTGTTATGATTCTAAGAAGGCTCGAGCAATAAATTTCATAAAATTGGCCGATAGTGTGTCACCAGCTCCTTGCTCTACGCGCCTGTGAAATTCATACTTGACCTTTTCTAGATCTATTTCCAAACTGGGAACCTCATAATCCATCATCAACTTTAGGTATTCATCCACTTTAGCCAAGTGGGCAACAAAAATAGCATAGATATCCTCCAATGCCACCAATGACTTGCCCATAACTACCTTCTTGAACTCAAGGGTATGTAGCCGATCATCAACCAGGCTATGATCTTCCTTAGGAAAATCCAATTCTTTCTCCTTGAAATCTAGAGAAAGCTTCAAGATGCTCTACAACTTGGGCTACGTAATCCTTCAGAGCTCCAGAAAGTCCTTGCATGTATCAATCTCTGGCTCAATTTACTTCTTTAGGGCCAAAAAGTGATTATGCACCCTAATGGCATAATGGATGCCCTTATCACCCTTGTTGACCACCCTCTCAAACAAATATGTAGTGGAATTGGTCCATTTTTCCTTTTCTCCATTTTATTTAGCTCCTCCTTGGAGAGGAGAGCAAGTTCCAGTGATTTAGTTTGAGCCTCTTCCTCCATGGAAGTCCCTCCTCCTGGATGGTAGGAATTTTGAGCACAAATGTACCTACTCTTTTCAACCTTTTAGATGGTTTCCCCTTGGTTACCTTCCTGGAGTACACCTTTTTTTTGGGCTTGTGCTCAGGTGTATCCTTCTTTTTCTTGTACCTCATGACCGATGAGGACTTGGGTGATTCACCCGATGAACTAGTGGTTGCACCACTATTAGTTTCACTTTCAAGCTCTTCCTTGAGCTCCCCATATGTCAATTATGTACCTTGCTCTTTGAGTTGAGCTATTTGTTTATCCACCTATTTCCTAGTTCTATGTTCAATGGGCCAGGTAAGAATGTTAAGGTCAGTGACCTCTTTCTCATTCCAATTAATAATAGGTAGGGGAATCTCGGACAAGGTATGGTATCTATCATCTAAAATGTCATCATCCTCAACAATTTGATCTAGTATAGGAAATAAATTTATGGATTTCACAAATTGAGTGGTCACCCTCATATAGTGCCACATCCGCATCTCTTTGTTGTCAGTGCAGTTGGCCCAGAAGTCTTCAATGTGAGGTCAGTGGGCGTACTACCTCCCAACCCACTTCTTCAATTTTCCATGAGGGTCTACTCTCCCTTGGTCTGTGTGAAGGTCCAAGGGATACTATACCAACTCCTTTTCTGAGTATTTTGCACATTAGGTAGCGAGGCATTACTACATTCCCTAATCAAATGTTAGAGGATATGGTCATTACGGTAGCACAATAGCTAGTAGGGTTTTCCTGAAAACCCCTCTACTCTGATGTAAGTGAGATTTGGGGACTAGACATGAATAGATATCTAAATCTCTTTATGAAGGCCTTGACACTATGTTATACCCTTCTCTCAAAATATCCTCCCAAGAGTCTAATTATATGCCCAATGAAGGCATCATTCACTCATCTGTATTCTCTTTTGAAATTTATGTACTACAATTGAGGGTAGCAAGCATAAACCTTGAGTTCTCCCCTCCTCGTCCCTAATGTGCCTACACAAAAGAGTCCTTTATATGGTAATTTCTCTACTAGGAGGTAGAATAGATATGAAGTCATATAAAAATTGGAGGTCTTCTTCACTACCAAGAGTTGGTTGTGTAGGTTGTCACTTATCATATTAGCCTAGTGGAATTTAGCCTCACCTCAGATGATTTCCTCTATGAAGTAGAACATCCACTCCTCAAAGAATGAAGCAGTTTTGAAGCCCATTATTCTACTAAGAAGGGTGACCAGAATGTTGTATTCCCCAAAGAAGTCACTCCTAAATAACATTTGAGGCACCTTGTTGGTGCTGCCCCTCTTGTCCTTTAACCAATGTTGGTTGATCATTCTTTTGCATCCTAGAGGGTCTTGTTGCCAAAACTTTTGAGTGAACTCGTTTTCTACTTACTCCATCTTATCAAATGTTGGGATGCCAAATGTTCTGCCAATAGACATGGCAAACAGGTCTTCCAATACTCTTCCATCTTTATCAATGATTTTCCTATTGGAGTGGTAACACTCCTAATAGGCCATGACTAGCTCTTGAGCAACCAATTTAGGGGGAAATCCAATGGCTTGTGCAAGACCACTTGCTTTTATCTTCCATGCATCCTCTATGGTAGGGTTAACCATCACCCTTTACTTAAACTCATCTATTTTTACGTGTTAGAGGTCTGTATCTAGAACTATGTCCCAGGTGGAAGCAAGCTTGGAGGTGCACTCCACCCCATGTAACTAGTACTTCATTTGTTCCTTTTCCTCTTTTCCCCTAGGTGTTCTTGCAGGTTTCTTTCCTTTTTCAATCTTTCCCATGGGATTCCCTATCAATCCCTTAGCAGGTTCATATATCTTTAAGAGATAATAATATTCATCATGGTCACCTTTCGTAGTTCATTTGAGTCATCTATGCAAATAAAGTTTTAGGGGTGCGAGTTTCCCCTAAGCGGAAGCCATCAGAAGAGATTTAGAGAAGAATGATTTTGGGGCTGCATAATCCTGTAGGAAGCCACCCACAAGGAAGTTTTCACATGGTTTGTTTGGTGGGTAAATCCAGGTCAGTGTCATTAGTCATTTGTGAAATGTAAAATAGGTGCACCTTGAATTCCTCTTTTATCAAATTGACCTCTTTTAGTTCATTCAGGTGGAGAGGGTGTGGGCATTGTGGGGTGGAAGGACGTTAGATTTTGGCCGTTATGTAGCAATGTTGAACGTATGACTATCTACATGTAGAGATCTACCTAACGAGACCCACATATGCTTTGAATGTTATGAATCATGTAAATATTTGATATTGGTCTTAGGAGTGTAGAAGTTAAAGGGAAAACCACAGTCAAATACTTTCCATTAAGGTACGACCATATGGGGATGGCGGTCTACATATGCGGACCCATAGAGACCACACAAAGTAAGGTTCTCATGTTGGAAAACTTTGGAATTCAACGAACTTGACTACCATCCCATGTAGTCCGCAATGCGGGAGGACACAAGCACTTGGGATTTATATAGTGGAATTTGATAGATGTTGACCCGCATGTGGACACCCACATTAGTGGAGATGCATTAAATGTTTGCTTCGAGATTTTGTTTTGAGGGAGAAAATGATGCGGGACCCACAATGTGGAGGGATGCCAAGAATTTTTCGCTAATCCAAAGGTGACAAGGTAACTACCTCACTCTGATGGCAATCACATATCCTAGCTTGCATAAAATTATGAACTTAGAATTTTGAAGAAGCACTTCATAGATTTGACTCAAGCAAAACCAACTACAACACTCGTATGAGGGAGAGATGCTTGGGATTTTCCATTAAGGAAACAAAATGATGTGGGGCAATTCACAGATAGAGTCCCACATGGGTTCCTCCATAAAGTAGGAGTTAGTTTTTTTCACTCTTAACACCTTCGATTGATGAGAAAAGAAACTATCGGGCCAATGAGGCAGACTGTGGGGGTAGCTCCACCTTTTGAGGAATGACACGGTGGAGGGAGGTTCCACAAGAATGTAGATGCATGGTATTCACAAGGTCTGAGGGATTTTCAAAATGGCAAGCAGATTGCAAGCACAAGGTCAAGGGTTGTAGCAATTTCAACAAGATTGCTGGGGTGAACTAGGCTTTAATCGTTGAGGATTTTGAACAACTATGAAATCCTAACTCTAAAAGAAAAATTTCAAATATTTAAGCACCCAGCAAAAAAAAATGAACTTACCTTGAAATTAGGAAAAAATATAAAGAAAACCTAGATCAAATTCGACTAGGAACTTTGCATGGGTGGGAACTCCTTGTTTTCTCTTCAAAAATTAAATTTCAGTGTGAAAATGACAGGTGGGGCACATGCTATTCATAAGAAATTTAGCCATTAATGCGCACATTAAATTCTTAGTATGGTAGTAGCTAGTTGGTGAGGTGTGGAAACCCATGCTAGGTTGGACATTAAGTGGAGATACAAATGGTGAAGCGAGGTGCAAAGCCCACCATGTGCGAAGGCGTTGAAGGTTGGCCACCACTTGGCGACAGAGAGGCAACGACAGTTTGCACAAGGAGACCTGCAGGTGTGGGTCTGTGAGGCTTGGTGGATGCAGTGGCAAAAGGTACAAGGAAACCTATAGGCTCAAATCTACAAAGGCAAAAGACTTAGCAAATTTTGGATAGGTGATTTTGGTCAAGTGGATTTTGATGACTTTACTACATGTGACCAATTTAAGCTCACGAGATAGGGGCATGAAAAATGAGGAAAAAGTGAAAATGAATTGGCATAAATAAGAATAGAAAGAGGGGGTCCCCAGTTTGAATGGGGCATGTGTGCTATAGGAACAACAAATGTCAACTCCACTGGGAGAACGCTCCTAAGAATTCCAAGGGCAAGGATTCATCTAGAGCCTAGAATCTCTGGTTTCGTAGACTAGAAGCCAGTTTCCTCAATCAAACTAAAGAATTAAAGGAGGATGATATCATTGGTTGAATCAAATCACAAAACATCTTGGAAGTGTGTGTAGTGAGTTTATTCCCCTCCCTCAGAGACCATAGAGGATAGCAACCAATCAGCCAAGGCAAGCTATGTGGATTATCTAACCCCAAAAGTAACCTGGACATTGCTCTGCTTTCAGTCAAGTGTCCATACTAAGAGAGTTTTCGCTATGATCCCCATGAACATTTCTCTATTTCTAGTTGGGAATCCATAGCCCCAATAGAGTTTTTCGTACACCCACATAGTTGCTTGTTTTTCAATATTTTCTTTTCTTATTTCTTTTCTTTTCATATTTTATCTGATACTCTTTTGCTCAACTACATAAGCACTAAAGCTCATTGTGGGTTTGGAAATCACAGTGGTCACTAGAGAAAACTTAAGATTTTTCACTTGTTGAAGCCTCATGATGACTACTGTATAGCTCATCAAAATTATTTAAGGTGTATATAATGTGTAGTTTGAGTAGATGCAAAGGGATTCAAATAAGGGTTTGGTCCTAGGTCCATCCAAAGTTCAAGTAAGTAAACCCACCTCACAATAATGCACAAAAACCCATGGTAACTCATGAAGACTTATTCGAGGAACAAAAGAGAGCAGGCAACAAAGTGGGCCACTCAACTAGGCCAAGCAAAGCCACCACATCAAAATCGAAATCTGAATCTGATTATAACCTAAGAAACCATCCATGAGGGACCACATCTCGTATCATGTTGTAAGGTCAACTATGATGCCTATGTTGGGTAACAGAAAGTCATCCTTTGGACATGCTTTATTCAAGTCACCAAATTTTGTATAGATGTGTATCTGACCATTTGGCTTAGTGACAAGTACAAGATTTGAAATCCATTCAATGTAGTTTATTGACCTTATGAATCCTGCATCCAACAATTTCTTGAGCTCAACTTTCACTAACAAGGCGATCTGTGGATGCATCTTTTGCAACTTCTATTTCACTGGCTTGGCATCAGGAAGTAAGGGAAAATGGTGTAAGACCGATTTTGGATCCAACCTAGGCATATCAGCATAAGACCATGCAAAGTTAACCTTACACTCAAAATAATTTTTGAAATTCTAGTTTATCAAAGATGCTAGAAAGAGGACAATTTTTGGGTCTTATGTTGTGGCTATGTTAAATTCCATGGTGTCCTCAATGAGAATTTCCAAATTTTCTTCTATGATGGGGAGAAAGTCTAATCATCCATCCTTGGGCACCTCGAAGAGGTTTTCACCCTCAGATACATCCTTTATTTTTACTTTTGTATCATCAATAGGTGCCTTTTGGTTTTCACCTAAAGACGTGTCTTTTTTTGTTTTATTTTTTATTTTTATTTATGTGACTAGAGGATTGCATAGTCTCCCCAAAGTATGTTGCACAATCTAGGTCTATGGAAAATCTAGCCTTGTGGCCCCCAATTGGTATGCCCTCACAGAGTCCCATGAATTCTACAATGGCCTCATTATTTTTAAATATGTGCATAACTAGCAGGCCTTGTTGGTCCCAATCAATTAGATGTGGGTAAACAAGAGAGATACCATCATTAGTATTGGAAAATGGTGGGGAGGATGCATAAAGCATGCAAATGGATTCAGAAAGGGTAAAGTTGAAATTGTCGTCTTCCAACTCCCATTCCGATTCTATCTAGTATTCTTCTTCACTTGGTTCAGAAAAGTCAAACTCATTAGAAAAATAGGGGACAAATGGATTGGAATAATGGTTGATAGTGTGATGTGATGAGTTAGATGAATCTGAATGATGATCATTAAGGTCAGATGGCTGGATAAGTGTGTCAGGATGATAGTGTAGGTTTATCACTATTGTGAGGCCAAAAGAGTCCAACCCCCTCTTCTCTTTTCAATGGGACTTTTGGTGTGTCTTTAGGAAGGTCAACCTTGAACATTTTTCTGAATCGTTCATCAAAGGAAAGTTCACCAGGTTCCAGAAAAATAAATCATCAAGGTAGAAGTCACCCAGGGATCTTTGGGAACCAAATTCCCATTCATGAGAGTCAGTTTTGGTAAGGGAATCTTCAATAGTCTTGACACTTTCAGAAGCATTCATGCTCTCACCTAAAAGTACATTGGTACGTTGATTGTCAATTTTGGGTAACCTAAACCCTAACCCAAGAAGCTTTGGTCTTCAGGAAGGGATTAAAGGTTCTCTCATTCCAGTTTTGTTTTTACCATGGCCACTAGTTCCATCATAGCCTTGTGCCTTCCCCATGTCATAGCCTTTTCCATATATCTAGTCTAGTAATGGGGATGGGTATTGTAGACATGCAAAATTAACATTCTGCATTTGATCAGGATTATTCATTAACTGAACTAGATGTCGCATTAGATCCATTCATCACCTTCATCCATTCATTAAATAATCTCATTTCCTAAGGTTATTTATTTAAAATAAAATAAGCATTATCATCAATCTTTTAAATCAAACATCCATTTAAATCAAATCCTAAATCATATTCCATCATTTTCTTATTTAAATAAATCAAATATCAAAGTCCTAAAAGTCAAACTCACCTAATCACCATTAAACTAACATAATCATCATTTATTTAATCTAACCATGATTAAATACTAATCTCACCCACTTGCATTCTCTAGATATCTCCACTTGCACAAATAAATCAATTTTATTGATTTATTAAAAAACCCTCATTTTCCCTCAACATGACAAGTTGATTTGTCTCTCCAAAATTGCATTTATTTCTGTTTTTCTTGTCCCCCTCTCAAAATTTATTGCAAAATTTGAATTCAAATTTTCCCTCTCATGGGAACTCTTCCCAAATCTTGCACAACCATTGGCCTATCACCACTTGACAAGTGGCCTCTTCTCATTGGAGGATATTTAGTCCCACATTCACCCATTTGGCCAATCCTTCATCAAGAAAATCTATAAATCAAAGGCTTCCTTCTTCATCAAGGTCTTCGTGCAATCTCTTGCAAGGTCACTCTCTTCATTTGAGAATTGATCTTCTCCATTTCACTCCATCATCTCCATCATCTACACAACTTGATGCAAGGTCATTCTCTTTGAGAAATTATCTTGTCCATTTATCATCTCCATATCCATAGCAATTTCATCACTAGCTTATCAATCAAGGATTGGGAAAGGGTCACTAGCACATGTGACACCAATCCACTATGAGATAGATTGATTTCATGTTTTTTAATTGTATGCTTTATGTATCTTTTTATTGGATAGCATTTTAAAACATGTTAGATATCTCATATGGATGTTGAAGGTTTGCTTTACTTGAATACTAATCATACTTGTCTATGTTAGTTATTAACCATTTGCAGATTTTCACATCCACAGGTGTTTTGGGTCTTTATAAATCCATGTTGATAAATCTTCAATGTCTTCTTTGCTCATTTCACCCCATTTTATAAAAATGTGCATTAGAGGAACTTTGAAAATATCTTTAGGCTCCATTTTGTAACAAGGTTGACCATAAGCATTTGGAGACTTGGGTATTTTAGTGATGCAGTAGGTCATGTTCAATTTCTATTATCCACAACCTTGGTCTTGGATCTTGATATTAGGATCAACCTTTGGGGAAAAATGAGATGGTGTGATAGAAGACGAGGAGGTGCATGTGGATGATTTGGTGAGTGTGGATGAATCAATGTATTTGGAAGAAGAGGATGTCGAAGCTTCTCAGTTTATTGACACTTGATACTCTGAAATACCCCTTAGTTTGGTGCAATACTAGACAGGATTGGGGTCTCCATGTATGGTAATTTCGGTGCGGTCAAAAGGAAACTTCAAGCATTGGTGGTAAGTGGATGAAACAAATTTTAAGGCATGGATCTAAGGTTGACCAAGCAAGATATTATAGGGGAGCTCAAGATCTAGGACTTTGTTGTATCTATAATGACTGGCCCAACTCAGATAGAAAGTGTGATAATGCCCTGAGAGGAGCATTCTTCATCATCATACGCCTTTATAACAATGCTCTTGGTAGCATCTACACAAGCATTAGAGAAGCCTAGAGCTTTAACTAGTTTTAGGGAGCATATGTTCAATCATGCTCCACCATCTACTAAAACTTGTTTGACCTTATGTTTATGGATAAAGACTTTGATATGCAATGCATCATCCTGAGAGGGTTGTGATGATGAATAGTCTTGGTTTGAAAATGTGAGATGATGGGGAGTGGTTAGGTATCCCACCATGGCTCCAAATTGGTTGACATCAATGTAATGAGGGACGAAAGACTCCTGTAAAATTTTGTCAAGTATTTCCTTGTGCACCTAGGAGAGATACATAACAACTCAAGTATAGAGATTTGGGTAGGTGTTTTTCCTAATTAGTCAACAAGATTAAAATGTCCCTTAGGTTGTGACTATTTGGCGGATGGACCCTTGGAATTTTGATTGTTTGTCAGGTTGACTAGGTATCGTGATCTTTGAATGTCTAGAGGGAGGAGGACCAGCTATGGTGACTTTTCCACCACGAGTAGTGACATTATACTCAGGTCCTCTCTTCACGGTAATTGTATTGACATATTCGTTGTCAACTTAGAGGTGATTAATAATGGGTCCACTAGAATAGCCAAAGGTGGTGCGAGTGTAATTGGCATGATTATTATCGGTCTTTGGACTTGACATTGAGGGATTATTTGAACCATGGTCCTGTAGTAGGTTTTTATGAATTGTATGGTCCGCATTTCAAGCAAATTGTTGTCCACCTAGTTCAATGGTGTTATTTTCAATGAGATCTTGTACAAGATTTATTAATTGTTGACAAGAGGAGATTTTATGCCCTTTTACTAAATGATAATCACAAAATGCATTGTCATCCCACCAAGATGGCTTGAATTGTCTTGGGTCATATGGCTTAGGGTCCTATAATGTGATGGCACCATTTTAGAGGATCTTCTTAAGGACGTCTTCGATTGGTTCACCCAAGGAAGTGTATGTACGTCTCTTTGGAAATTGCTTGGTTTGTTGTGACTTCCCTTGGCCTTGATTGTTTTGACTATTCTAATTATTTGGATTATTTTGGATGGAATTTGCAGTAGGTGTCAGTGTGATTAATGGTGCATTTTGCGGTTGAGCTCCTTTGAGAGTGAGTACAAGATTTGTTTTGTTTACCACCTTAGCATCAACAACACCATCATTGGTTATGTGTTTATTCTTGACCCAATATTATTTTTTTCAACGGGCAGGTTTGTGTTCATGTTCTTGTTGCCATATTTGAGTTCTCCTTTAGCAATAAGGGCCTTTTTGAGTTGGAATCCCATTTCAACTAAGTCTATGAAAGTGGTGCAGCGATGAACTTGAAAATTATATTTCAATGGGCCTAGAAGATTTTGGAAAAACATGTCTACCTTTTCTTTCTCTCGTACTCGACATGGCAATAACTTGCTAGGATTCTCCATCTTTGGAAGAATGGGATAAAGGTCTCACCAGTTTATTGTTGAGTAACCGTGCATAAATTGGTAATGGAGACGTCTGTGTCAATGTTATAGGAATAATTTTGCACAAATTTTTCTACAAGTTCCTCCCATGACTTTATTCCCTTAGGCAAGGTGGCAAACCATTCAAGTGCGGGACCCGCAAGACTCCTAGGGAATAATCTCATCAAATAAGTATGTTCATAGGTGATGTCCATGCAATTGGTTGTAAATTCTTGAATGTGTTCAAGGGTATTTGTCTTTCCTTT
The DNA here is from genome assembly GCA_007258455.2 of Sequoia sempervirens. Taxonomy (NCBI): domain Eukaryota; kingdom Viridiplantae; phylum Streptophyta; class Pinopsida; order Cupressales; family Cupressaceae; genus Sequoia; species Sequoia sempervirens. The sequence goes on along the minus strand of VDFB02281038.1, from coordinate 90,521 downwards.
GTACTTAGTGAAGTTTTGCACCACGTATCTAGGAGGGAATTGTGGCATGTGTAGACTCGTGTCAAAAGGGTATGGACATAGGTCATATGATGTGTGAGACTTTTTGTTGCATTTGCATGTTCTCCATATGTTTTTCCAAGGTCACAATTTGAGTTGTGAGTGTGTCAATTATGGGGTTGTTCGTAGCGTCACACATGCTAGTGATAGGTATTCCATGAGTTCCAACTTGTTGTGAAGATGTGTATTGTTGTTTTGAAATGTATGTCATGTTTTGGTTTAAGGTTGCTAATATTGTGTATTTTGATTAGGGATGTGTTTATGGGTATGAATGTGTGACACATATGAGGGAATGTGCCCTCCAATCTAGTATTAATCGATATTTGAGGAATGTGTTGACCTTGGGTGTTTTGGTTCCAAAATGAAGTCATGTGTTGTGTAATCTGATTGCCTTGTCCAAATTGGTATATGTTCCCATGGGGAATGTTGGTTTTTTTCCTTTGGGGGATATTGGTATTTGTATTGAGTTGTGATGGAGTGTTGACATTAAGTTGGGGTCTTGGAATGGAAATTCGTCGTTTATTTCTCCAAAAGGGGTTGAATGAATTTGTTCCCATGGCATTATTTGAAAACCAAATTAAAGGATTTGATGATGTTGTTCCCATGGAATTAATTGAAGACCACATTAAAGGATTTGATGATGTTTTTCCCGTGGCACTAGATGAAGCTCCAAATAAAAGGTTTGAAGAAAATTTTCCCATTGTTGAGGACCCAAAGGTAGCTCCAATTGATTGTAAGAACATTGTTGACATTGGAGGCATTGATTGTGACATGGCTTGTGACATGGTTGATGTTCCTCCAATGGATGTTGCATTGATCATGTTGGAAGTATTTTGACTAGAGGTGCCATTAGAGGTAGAATTGATGGTATATTTTTCACTTTGTGTGGTGCCACCAATGAAGGTATTGCTTGCACTATTTTTGGGTTGACTAGTGTTAGAGGTATTATTGTTTGCATTGTTGTTTGCATCATGATAAGGAGAGGCTACTCTTAAAGTGTTAATGTCAAAACCACGTGGTAATTTGGCCCCTTGGTGTAAAAGCATGGCTAGATATCTTTGTGAATCTTGTCAGAATAATTCTTCCACAAAGGAGGCCACTTCAGGATTTTACATGAAAAATTATAAGTCTTCCACAAATACATGCCCATTTTCATCTCTATGTATGAATGGTTCAAAGGGCTTGTGTTAAGAGGATGCCATGTTCATGAATGTCACTAAAATGATTGATAAAATATTCCCCCAAGTCTATGTTTTGGCCCATGTCATTAGAGAAGTTATAGGTGTTGGTGTCTTGTCCAAAAAAGTCTATTTTTATTCTTTTCCTTTGGAGCCTAGTCTCAACCATGTAAGGATTTTACTCAAATTGGGAAGATGAAAATGATATCTAAGTCTATGAATGGGAATGATATGGCACTATATTTTTGGATTTTTTTGAATAAGGGATGCAAATGCAATATGACAATGTTGTCTAAAGAAAATGAAAAATGCAAAAGGACAATGGAGACCAAGATGAAAAGTATGACAATTTTTTTTGGATTTTTAGGAATAAGGTATCCAAAATGAGGACTGAAATGACGTGAATGTTCTAAGGTATACAAATGAAAAGGTTAAAGCAATTTTGATGGAATTTAGAAAAGGTTTACTAAACCACTTAAAGCTTGATCTATGTCTCAATATGGATTATCAAAGGACTTCTTGGTGTGACTAAATGACAAGATGACAAAGTGAGGTTTCCTAACTAGACTATTGAGTTGGAAAGGTCTCACAAAAGCACAATGACTAAAAGAAATGATTTTGATTAAGTCCAATGATAACCTACTTTTGAAGGCAAGGATTTTGCAAAGTATGGTAATTTTTTCCTATTCCAAAGTCTATATTAAGATGGGGACCTAAAGACTAGTTTATTGTTGAAAATGATGATGATGGAATCGAAGGATGCAACTAAAAATTTGCAAGGATGGACCTATGGGAGAATGCAAACTAAAATATGCAAGGAATGGACTTGAGAAATTCCTTGTTTGGTTTTTAACAGAGGCCACTAGAAAAAGATGTTTGATAGTAGATTGAAAATGTTTGGAATCAGGTTTTGGAATGTAATAGTGTTTTTCTTAGTGACAGCAAATTACATCATTTCCGGTCACAAATGCATTGAAAAATATTGAATGCATCTCAGGTTCAATGAATGAGTCATGTAAGGTCACAGATGCAGCTCAGGAAAGCAATTGTGTCATTCAGGAAATCAAATGTGGTTCAGACCAGTCAAATGTGTTGCAAAGGGAAGGAAATGTGTTTTATCAGAGCGATTGCGGCATGGAAAGTTTCAAATGTGGTTCAGGATAGAAAATGCATTGTAGGCTAAATGGAGGTCTAGCTTTTTTGCAATTTTGGAAAAAATTTAGAATTGTTTGAGTTTGAATGAATGTTTCTAGGTATGCAAAAGGTGTTTATTTGTTCAATGTCTTAGTAAACACTTGGAAAACACAATGTTTTGTCTTTGAACAATGAAAATATGCACAATGAAGACAAGCACAATCCTAGGTTAGGCAAGGAATATATTCGCTAGATTCCATGTGGGTTTCCCCAGCCACACATATTCTTAGTGGGTGATCTAGAAGCTTGGCCACACATGCTCCTCCTTACATTGCACTCACTTCTTGGGTCAACCAAGCTTCAAGCCTCCATAAATCTCCCATGGCAGGCTTTTCACCTCTACTAAGAACTGTGAGAATGTGGATGCCTTGGCAACAATCGTTGTTGCACTAGTGAATAGATGGGTTTTTGGAAACTACCAAAGGTTTTTAGTTTGGGACTCCCATTCAAGTGGCCACACATGGGGCAAGATTAGCTCCAATAAGGAGGAATTCCAGCTTGAAGAGGTTACGCTCAATAGGGTTTTTGGGAATTCACTTGTCTATGTGACACATCTGCACTCGTAATCCTAGGTTTTCCATTAGGATTCACGTTTGTATATCGCTCAAGAGTAGCTCAGCTAAAAAGCTTCATTGTCAGTTTGAGTCATCTTGGGGTGAGTACTTTTTCCCACCAAGTAAGATCCAATTCCTAGAGTCAATAATAGTTTCTCTTGCACCCAGGATCGCAAAAGTGCACAAGGGGAGAGGATAATTCTATTATTGAATTAGGGTTACACAAATTGTAGACACTTGTTCCTTTTAGTTATCAAAATTGTAATGTGAGGAAAACACCTAAAAAAATTTGTTCCTTTAAAATTTTTCACTTGATGTTAGAAAGACAAAGTTCATTTTAAACCCATGACATGAAAATGCATGTTCATTTTAGCCATATGAGTTTCAATGCAAGATTGTGTTCATTTTAAGCCCATGAGTGAATATGCATGTTCATTTTAACCAATGAAATGTGAATGCAAAATTTTTGTTGTTGTTTTGTTTGCCTTAAGGAACTAGAAAAGTGATTAAAAGATCAACAAACAATGGTTAGACTCCTCACCACATGCTGCAAACAAAATATTAGTAACCCAAAAACCTCTAAGCTACTAAAAGATAAAGAAATCTGATTTTTTTTGCAAAAACCCAAAAGTAATTTTTTACCAAGCACATGTGTTGTTTTGGAAGTCAAATGCATCATGGGTAGAAATTTGGAAATTGCTAGGTAGATGTGTTGTTATACACAACAAATGCGGCTTAGGGCCGAAAGTTGGAATCTGCAAACAGAAGCATTGAACTACAAGACAAATGCATCACGGTAGAGAAAATGTGTCATTCTACAAGGAAGATGCATCACAGTAGAGAAAATGTGTTGTTTTGCAAGGTATATGCATCATGACACTGCAAATAGAACTCAGGAAACAACAAATGCATCACACCATACTTGTACCTGCAAAACAAAAAAATACGAATGAAAATCTACAAAAGGCATGATTTTGGCATTGGGTTCACCAGTGTAGTTTAGGGGAAAACCTAGGTTAGTAGATTAGAGCTTAAATAAGATAACCCAAAGCAAAGCAATGAAGAACAAAGGAGTAAAACATGAAAAAAGGAAAGATCTCACCAGGTGTCTTCAACCTCCATGATTAACCTCCATTGCACCTTCTCTATTTGCTGCAAAATGATGTTTTCTCTTAGATTTGTGATGAGCAACCTATGGTAATGCCAATGTCCTAAGCAATTGTTGAAGGATTCTACCAAAAGAACTCACAATGCAACTAAGCAACTATGAAGGAAGCGTAAAATATGCATGAAATAGCCTATGAAGTCAAGAAAATGCCAAGATGCCAAGATGCCAAGAGATGTAGATGCATGAAGTATGTCAAATGAGGCCAAAATTGCCATTTTATAGAAAATTCAATTTTGGATGAATGGCCAAGATTGAATATTGACAAATGCCCTAAGATCAATGGTTAAAATTGAATGTGACAACCCACAATTAGGGTTAGGGCAACACTAGGGTGCATTTGAAATGAATGGTTAAGATTTGATCTTAGAAAATCAAATCAAGGGACAAGATTACATGTGATAAAGAGATAAGAATGGCATAAAAAAAGAAAGAGCTAGAAAATAAAACAATATTAGAAATTATTTGATTTTTGGAGAAAAGTTGTCATTTTGAATTAAAAATGAATTTAATTCAAAAGGTGGAGCCATGTGACGATAAATAATTAATTTGAAATTATTTACTTGGAGAGAGAAAATTAGAAACTGGGACAATTTTAAATAATTTTATTTAAAATTAGGAGAATGCCAAGGTGAACAATAATTAAATAAATTAAATAATTTATTTAATTATAAGAAGACATTTAGAAATTAATGACGTATTTAAATAAATAAATAACATTTACTTATTCAAATAATCAGGAGGAAATAATGGACCAAGATAATTAAATAAATTTAAGAATTTGTTTTATCATGGAGATACATTGGACAATTAGTGATGTATTTAAATAAATAAATAAAATTTATTTATTTAAATAATCAAGAGGAATAAAAGGCATGAGTTAATTAAATAATTATGAATTATTTAATTAATAGTTAAATTTGGACCATATGACATAATTAAATTCTTTAATTATGTTAGGAAGAAATATGAAGAAAATAGAACTTGCAGGCCTAGGTCATTTTTATGTGTCTACAGACATATCCAAAATATAGTAAAGAGACATGCAACAAAGAAATGAATGCTTGCAAACCCTATAGATGGTACATTGAATGCATCTAAGTGAAAAATTACACCCTAGAAAGTGTATATGTGTCCTTAAATTCCCTTTGACTAATTACTACCATTTGTAACATATACATGATAGTTGAAAGCCACAAGCACTAGTGACATACATAGATGACCACCTCTAAAGTAGAACCCTTACCATGAATTAGAGAATCAAATCATACACATTGTGTCATGAGACTAAAGAAGTTGTTATAGATTTAGTTATTTTTGCATAGGAAGGTGGAGAAAAACCATCAAATTGGTGTATGAGGGAGAAAATTTGTATTGTTTCAAAAGTTTGAAAAAGTTCTCACACATACCAATGTTCAAAATAAATTCCCACACATGTCATACAAGTTTCCATGCTAAGTAGTAGTGCATTTGTACCCATGTTCTAGGATTATTAGATTTCAAGAGGAATGAGTTTCTTGTAGTCTGGGAGGATTGTCCACAAGATGAAGCTAGTTGGGAGTGAGCTAAGGCATTGTGGCAATGGGATGTGGTCAGATTGTAACGTGGAATTCCTGAGTCATCGATCTGAGTTGCTGAGTTACCAGTTTGTGATGTGTGGGATGTGTTTCCAAATCGGAGTTGTGTGCAAGGATCCAAGTGTTGTCACTTGTGATCGATGCCAAGATATGTGGGATACCAAAAGATTGAGTCTTTAATCAGATTTTGGATCCAATGCGCTGGATTTGTTTGAAGGAGTCCAAAGTGTGGTTCTCTAGAACATGAGATGTTGTCTCTCATACCACTGAGTTGGGACGACCGAGTTCATCTGATTAATTGAAGACCTTAGTGCCTAGTGTTGGTACTTACCCCTAGGACATGTCAATTTTTTGTAACGAATACTTTCATTTGAGTATGAATTGTAACATATACTTTTATCTGAGTTCTATAAATAACTCAATATGCTTGTTGGGATAACATATGCAAGAGTGTGATTGAGAGTTGGATAAACTGGGAATTTGATTTGCATTGTAGTTGGATAGCTAGGCTAAGGGGACAAGATATAGTGTGAAAGACTTAGCTGAGTTGTTGAGAATTGTAATCACCTCGGGGACCTATCTACCATGTAAGCGAGTTGGACCTTGGTCATTCTCGGCACAATCAAACCAAGTGTTCCTCACCATATATGGATGTTGTTTCGAGTTGAACTATTATGCTGCATAATAAAATCTATGATCGATTTGTCCCAATTTCTATGTAGCTCGATCTGATTACTCTTGTGTTCTATTTTTCATTATTTTTATAGTTTTGTTGCATTATTATTACTATTGGTATTAAGTTAGACTTATAACTAATTCATTGGATCATAGAAGATAAGTGTAGTCTGTAAAGTGACTCCCAGTTTGAGGCAGAATTGATCATAAGAAACCACTGTGAAGAGACACTTATCATGCATAGAAGCATGTAAGAAGGACAAGAACAATGTGAATATTTGCAACAACAACAATATCCTATCACTCCATACACAAAGATAACCCAAACCTATGAATTGAATTCACTACACCATTATCGACTATGGAAGAATTGTATTCACTGACTTGCATAGCACCTGCAAACTACCTCTACAATCAATTAATGATATCAAAGTAGCATACATAATTTTCACTATTTTGGATATCATTTAGTGTTAAAAACAGTGCATCACTTATTCACCGTTATGGCAATCACATGCATACAAATACTTCACAACATATATAAGAAGACCTAGAATGGATAATAATCATAAAAGAGGATAACACCAATCACAAGACTTTGCACTCAAATTAAATGCTCCTCCTATGAATACAACTTGATGAAGATTCTCCATTATTTACTATCTCAAGAAAAAAATCTGTCTTCATCTCATGTGCAACTATAACTATATCAATTCATTAGTTCACTTGAATTGTCATTCAAGAAGACATTATATATCAAATAATACTATCACTTCTACAACAAGATTCACCTCAAAGAAACTAAAAGATAAAACCTGTTATATCTATTATGACTTTTTTCAAGACATCTACTATCAAGAGCAAGAAAAATAATGAGTTATAAGCACCCACTACCATGTGACCAAAATAACAAACAAGAATTGAGATACCATCTACCCAACCTACTATCCAAGCAAGATTTGAATAAGCAATAAACTACTGCCAAGGCCCGTGATTAAAACTATTTCACTTGTGTATTCACTATATATGATGACTATGTAGTCAAAAATACCATTTCACTATCACTATCCAGGTAACTAATAGCATCATACAAGGTGAGAATCATTTAAAATGAAAGCAACCACATGATACCATTACCGAATAAAGGAGCACTGTCATAATCACTATCTTAAAATAGTAAGTCGTGTCATAGTTTAGCAACCACCATAGACTAAGAGCAACAAAATAGAACTTGAAAAATCAAACCACTCCCCTTAGACAAATCAATACATGAAATCACTTATAAAAACAACATATCATAATACTTGACTAAAATAGAGTGTCACTTCACTTGAACCATCATGAAATCTTCCATTTTGAAATGTTTAATGATTGTCATTTTGAATCATTTAGTGACTTAAGGCATCAAAAACCTTTATTATTTGACTCACCCTCAAGGTGGAATTGTGATCTAACCTTCACAAGAATGAGATGACATAAAAACCATTATATTTGGAAAGAGTAAATGGAAAGAAACAATTTTCAAAACTACAATGAATCTCCACCATATCTACCATTCGCTTGTATTTAGACCATGTACCATTTCTTAAGAACAAATATTCCATACAAGAACAACTGAGATATCTATCCTCCAAAGTACAATATTGCTTTAGAAACCACTTTTCTTTTCAAGACTTGCTATTGTCATACAACAGGAGAAAGTATTGTGTTTATGTAACACCCCTCTCAAAAATTTTCCTTGACAAATCTTTATGAATTTCTTTCACTGTTAGACCAAATGCTTCATTGATTAACTCCTCAAACCAAAAACATTGTCCCATGAATCAATTCACTATACATCAACAACTAAGAAACATTACTTTGAAATGACTATCCCTTGCAAGAATTTTAAGAATACTATCCTTTATCTTTCATTGTACCAAACATAAATGATTTCTCCAAAACATAAAATCATCAAGATCACTGGCTACAAGTGATCATAACAGGATTGCACTATTCTTGTGCCTTAATAGCTTCATCTTCTATGTTGACCTTTGACCACAATGTTGTCCCTCCATTGATTGCTTCATGGCCACAAGAGATAAGCATGTAAACATTGAAAATTTTATTTCTCCCATTGCAAATTCCACTTACTCTTTATTAGACAAAAAAGACTATTACTTGGCATAAACATCATAAGCATGAACTTGATAGTGACTTAAGAAATTTATAAGTAGGTCACATAATTTTGAAAGAATCATAGGATCAATAAAAATGAGATTAACACCATTGTAACAAAGTACTACCAAATATTATAAGCCATCAATAAGAACTCTTCAAGATCACTTATAGAATTGTACCTTGGAATAACTACAATCATAACATTGGACCAAGGAAAATGACTAAGAAGATGAGAGAATCACTGTTATAAGTAATAATGAAGAATGATCTATCATATATTGTAAATATTGGCATTGACTTAAACAAACTTGTATGATTACTGTGAAACACTTATGCCAATGTTGTTGTCACTTGACACTTGAGCAATGAATGGTTCCACATCACTATTACTATTTAGCAACTCAACTAATACTCCCCTAGTGGATAGTTCCTTTTGCAACTCATGAATGTACAATGACTAAACTATCATGAGAACCATACAATTAAGAAGTGAAGAATCAATATGGCATGGTAGAAATGAAAACTCATTAAACACTAACAACATCAAGCACTCAATCACTACTTATAGAACATGAAGAAGCATAGTACACCATCCTTAAAGATATTGTCTTGCATCAAAGATATTAATCATCAAGGATGTTACACTATGGAGCCAAAATAACATAAATGAAAGCACTGCCACAACCAACTTGATTTATGACTATGAGGTTTGAATGTCAAAACTATAAACATCTCCCCCTAACCTCATGCTCTACTATTATGAACTTATAGGTGTTTCTTGTGCAGTATGCACAAGCTTAGATTCTTCTTTTTCTTTCTGTTGTTTCCTTCTCCAAACCTTCTCAAGTTCTTTCATTTTCCAAGCTTTTCCAGACTCTTGCTTTTTCTTGTTTGAAATTTTTTCCCTCTTATTATGATTAGGAAGACTCACTAGACTTCTTCTACAATCAATTTATTTATGTCCATAATCATTACAAGAATAACATTAACCATGGAAATATGAATAATTGTATTTGAATTGTCTTGCTAATGACCTTCTTCTCAGACTTTGTTTGGGATCATCAACTCTTATGTATCCATCTTCACAAGTATTATGAACTATAGGATTTTTGGAAGTAAAACTTGATTCTCCTTGTTCATATGCTGCTCCTTTTGATAGGCTTATCAATTTCATTGGCTTCTTTGATATTGTAGCATTATTTATTACTCATTTCTCCTTCATATCCTATCCTAGATTTGTTTGATAATGATCTTTGACTTAGCAACATTTTCTCAAACAACTTGAGTAGTGCTTTGTTCATTTTGAAGACTTCTTTTCAAATCTTGATTGAAATTTTGTAATTGCTTCTTTAGGGATAGTATTTCAGCCTCTAAAGTATGACACTCCTCCTCTTTGGTGTCTAGCTCCATTTTGGCGACTTCTACTGTAACTCTCTTGTTCTCTTCAAGCCAGAGTTTTAAATTTGCAAATATTTTTTTTGATTCAATGACCCTGCTATTTAGATTTTCAGTTTGGTTTATTTTCTCTACTACATCTTTTTGGGTCTTTTAATTGAACATCAAGAGCACATCTTAACTCTCCCTTAAAATCAATCTCTTGTTCATAATCTTGTACAAAGAAATATTCTTCTTTGTAAAAAAAAATCTTTACTTTCAAATGTATCACATCTTGTATCAATTTGCAAGGGTGTCTTTTATAGAAATTCATCAGTTTGATACATATAAATTAGTTTTTCCCAAATCTCCTTTGTATCCTTACAATACATAACTTTAGCAATAATCTTATTTGGAAAACCACTAAAAATAGCATCCATGGCCCTAGTATTGGATCTAAGAGCCTTCTTCTCATCAATAATAGAAGGAGGTGTTGAAGATATTGGATAACCTTTTTCTTCTACTATCCACGCATCAAAACCTAAGGAAGACAGATAAGTCTCCATCCTAAGTTTCCAAAGAATAAAATTGGTTCCTTCAAACTGGGGTGCTCTAGATATGGGATATACTTCCATTTGTGATTCATTTTTTATAATTTCGTATCCATCATTCTTTGAATTTGGTTCAAGTAGTTATTTTTGCTTAGTAATCTATTGAGTATTTCTTTTTCTTTTATTTCTTCTATTTTTTCCCATGATAGATACTCCACTACCAGAACCTCCCAAGTTGGTTAAGCTTGTGCAAAAAGAACTAATGATGTGATACCACTTGTTGGAGTATAGAACCACTAAGAGGGGGGTTAATGAGTTGTCAAATTAAAATAAATCTCATAAACTAAACTCTCTTGATCAACCAAAGATGATGTATTTCATGTAACACACGAAGATGTGCAATTTACAATATCACATAAGAATTTGAAGTACCAAATCATATAAAAGTAACACATCATCAAAGTAAAAAGAGACTAAATTTATGACTAGAAAAACCCTGAAAAGGGTGAAAAAAGCGCTCTCAATAAAATATTTATTAGGCTTCACTTGCCAAAACTTTTTTGAATACAGAGTGTTTTTTTCACTGACATCACAACAAGCCTCACTAGCTAGGATCTCGCTGATCACATAAAAGCCCCATTGTCCATGCCACAATATGCCTCACTGACACAAAACTCTAATATGAATATAAGAAAAAGTAGATTACAAAGGGTTTCTTTGTTTCACTTCAAACCACTACTCAAAAAAACTTTCATCAATTTTTTTTCCCTTATCTCAAACTTTTAGCCTCATTCTGATGAAATAAACAACTTTGTAACCAAAAACATGCCATCATGCTTTGATATATCTTTACACTCACCTTTCACAAACCTAAATTCATAAAAAATTCAATAGTTGTCTTCAAGTACTGCTATGTCAATATTCTTCTTTGTATATTTTCTTTATAAAGATGCCATCTTGAATTTGTAGAAGAAACACCTTGTAATCATCACCTCATAATATTGCACATACTTCATTTCACATGAATTCCATCCTCAAATATCAAAACCATCACTACAATCAACTAACAATTGATATACAAACTGAAAAACAAAAACCTATCAATTTGATGTCATCAAAGGCAATTCATAAACCTTCTTATATTCAGTCAAAGCTCATATTATCTACAATTCACATGTAAAAACCACCATCTCACCCTTCATTAATCATTTTCTTTTCTCAACAATACAAACATATGATATTGTCTTCCTTTCATAGCACTCATAATCAATCACCATTCTTTTTCATTCTCAAACCCTATACTCAATATCTTCAACTTCAAAAATATGTATGTCTTCACATTATATTGATGCAAAGCATATTCACTTGAAAAAAGAAAAAATAAACCTTCACAATTGGTGCCAACAAAGATTCTCTATCCACCACTTCAACTTCTAGTTACTAAAGGAAAGGAAAATTAAAAGTCATGCAGACACCTATCAAGTTCAAATCTGGGAGAGTAACCATTGTAAAGTTTAAATGAGAGCCCTTTGATCCTAAACTGCCATCAATCTTACTTTAAATTAGAACCATTGATCTACATTCAAATGATTCAAGCAAGTCTCCCAACCTATTCAACCAGTTGAAAAAGAAGAAAGGCACAATTACAAATGATTTTAGAACCCTTGATTTATCACTTAAGTAATATGATACTTGCAATAGTAAGTCAACTAACTTTTATAACATAAAATTGACATTTTATTGAAAGCCTTAAAAAATGCATAAACCCTAGAGGTTATTAGGGTTCTTGAATCAAAGCTTAAACCCTTAACTCCATAAAAAATACTAAATGAGAGATCTTTCATTGAACATAAGAATGACTTGCATTAATAACAAATCATCACTACTTTTGCAACACTCTGATTGAATTGCAAATACCATCAACTGAATGATGAGTAATGGATATCAACCCTATGCTTTGATGATTTGATACTTTCATGGATCTCATGTGTTCAATTCTTATGCACCAACCTCCTTGTGTTGAATAACAACATCATGCTCTGATGCTCTGAAGCAAAATGCAATGCCAATTATATTCATCAAGAATGATAAACCTTGTTGATGTAGAATTAGGGTTTTGAACCTTCATACCTTTGATGCTTTGATCCTTTACACCTTTGAATGAAACTTGAGAAAATACTTGAAGCATACCCTACCTTCTTTATCATGTTCTAAAAAATAACTTTAATGATTTGCTACTATGCATTGATGAAATGGTTTTCACTTGAAGCACCAAATTACTCATCAACCACTACCAATGCAAGTAACCCATCAAACTTGAATGACTTGAATGCCATGTAAAACATCAAGAGAAAAATGTACAAATGAACAGTGAATCGTGCCAATGCAACAAACTCATGGCATCAACATGTACCTTGAAGCAACATGACCAAGAGCAACTCATGAATACTGACAACAAACTTTCAAAACAAGGAGACAATTATGTGATCATCAACCCACTAAATGCCTTAAAGGTCAAGAAGCATCTTTGCATATTATGAACCAACCTCTAAAGCAATATTCTTAGATCCATGGTGGACATAAATAACTGAATGGAAAAGCACCTCTTGGTAAATGCTTATCACTTTTGTAACACTATGTACTAAGATATGACTAGCATCAACTCAACCTTGTCTTGGAACAAAACTTCAGATGCACCAATCATCATGCAACAATACAACTGCATAATACTTAATCTTGAAGAAACTATGCATGATAGACCTAATGTATGAGATGAAACATGAAATGATCTTTCCTTTGACATCACACATCAAATAAAAGAGTGGAGCATGTGAACTCTGCAGTATGATGAAAACTCAAGCTATCACTGCAACCTTTAACTTGACATCATGAATGAAATTCTTAGATGAGGATCCTGCGAACACTTTCAATTTTGTGAACACTTCCAATCAACATACACCATATAAAATGACATGATGATCAACTCCTCAACTCTTAAACCATAATCACGAAGCATCAATGAAGACATTAATGAAAAACATATTATCATATCCTCTTCTTAAGACCAACTTTTGGCATCGATGACAAACACATCAACAATTTTTTGGTCTAGAGAAAAAAGTAACATGTGATTTCTCTCTAATTGGATGAGATTGAGTATTAGGGAGTTTTATAATTGTTACTAAGGTTGTTTGGATTTAGAATATCCTCACTAAACTTGGAATTTCTTTCTTAAAGCCTTCAACTATTGATTACGACAACTAGAGTGCCATCTATATCTCAAAGAATGAATTATATCATCACTAGACCAAACACATTGATACCACACGTAGTTTCTTCATGAGCTCCTATAGGAGCATTTCATTGATTTGTTTTATTATCCTATGATAGAGCAAGTTGTACACATATTTTCACCAAACCCTTCATTCATAGCAATTATCTCCATCCATAATGTATCTATTGGGGGTATGAGACATCATTCATTTTAAGGGGTTACTTAGCTCTTCTTGTCGAGTCTTCTCATTAGAGGACCATTTTCTATTGGTTTTTCTCTTTCTATTCTTTTTGAGGGGATTTTGTTGTATATGGGTACCTCATTAATCCTTGTACCCATCCTTCGCATCTATACTCTTCCCCCCAAATTACACTTAAAGGAGGTGCTAGTGTGAATAATCTATTTCATAGATAGTTCTCCATCAAGAGGTTCTTTTCACACTTACCTACTTGTTTACTTAGAGATTTTTCACTTTATCCCACTTGGTTGTGTTTTTAGTCACTTGGGTGGTATATTCTATATATAACCACCTATTATTTTCATTATAAGCACTTAAATTTGTATGATTTGGATTTTAGTTAAAAAGAATACAATTCATTCTATCATTTCCTATTAATTATTTCCTTTCAATCATTTGCATTCTCAAATAACTTCAGAACTAAATCTTATAAATTATCATATCCTTTTTTTTTTCTTTAGTGATGAGTCAATTAAAATAATTATTAAAATAAAAATCAATATCAAACAAAAGACTAAATACATTTATTTTTTATTTGATTTCATGTATTTATTTTGAAAAGATAATTATCACAACTATTATTGTCCCAACTATTATTCTTAAAATATTTATTGATCAAACATTAATTAATTAATTTACCTTAGAACATATTATTTGTAAATTTTTACTTACTCACATAAGTTATCCTCACTTCCAATATTAATCCAATATTAATTAATCTGTATAAGCAGACCAACCTTTTTTATTAAATAACATTTTTCACTTGAATTCTAATGTGAAAATAAACTTATTTTAACATAATTGATGATACCCTCACTAAGAAATCACAGAAAAATGTTATTCCTATCATTTCACATCACAAAATTGAACAAATCAACCTTTAATTAAATATTATTCTGTTATTGCAATTTTACAGCTAAAAAGATAAAATTTAATATTATTCTAGGCCTTAAAAGATTCAACTAATAAAAAAGTATTTCATTGTGTAGAGAAGGAATATTTTAGTCTCACGGAAAGTATCCGCACTTCATCTGTGGTGATAGCAGGAATGCCATGTAACTGGGATGCAGATGTGGAAGAATATGCGTGTGCCAGGGAAGAAGCATACACTCCTCAAATCGATTTTCACGTTAACCACATTTTTCTTTCAATTTTCAAAATGAAAAATCAATTCATTTACCTAAATAAATTATTTTTCGGTAATAATTTTTTTTTAAATTGCTAATCTAAAAAATATTCAAATTCAACTATGTATATTTTTTTAGTATTGATTTTTCAGATTACATTTAGCAATCCATCTTAGAGAAGAGGAAAATGAAGGTTTGAATTTCAAGCATAGTGATAAGAAGATTAAAAAAGGGACAAACATGACAATGAAGGTAAAGAGGAAGTAGGAAATTATGTTTAAGTGATAAAAAATCAACAAAAATAAAAGGAAGTAATTATAAACAAGTAAATGTATTTAATGTATGTAAATATAAGATAAATATGAACAGGAACAAAAAAAAATATATACATGCATATAAATACATCTAATTATAAGAATATATTTACATACATGTATATATATATATATATATATATATATATATATATATATATATATATATATATATATATATATATGAAATGTGTATCTTACAAAGTTATATGAAACCTTGATATTGGCATAGGGCAAATTCACAGTCATGACAAATTCACTGACAAGTAAAATTCACCCCCACCAATTCACCACGGTGGAAAATTAATCGCATTCAAATTTTTTAATATATATTTTGAAATTTTTTTAATATATATTAATGTGGCATTGGTGAATTGCTGACGATGAAATGCTGACAATGAATTTTCCTAGAGCCTTTGATATTATATATACTAGCGCTTGCACCTCAATGAGGTGCAATGGTTACGCCTATAGCAAGATATACTCTGGCAATGTATTGAAGGGCAGGGGAAAAAATCGCAATAAAAATGTAAATTGCTTTTCTTAAGACTAACTATTTATAGCAAAATTCAATTGATGATGGGATGCAAGAAGATTTGAATTTGAACAAATGGAACTTTATTTAAATCTGTATGCTATGCTTAAGATTGACTTCAATATTTATTAAGCATCCATGCTTGTTCATAAAGCTGCCTTAGATGAGGCTTCTGTTCTAATGCTAACCCATGCTTGTAAGCATATGTGCTAATGGTAACTGCAATACAGGGAATCAAAGCTATTCACACTTGTGAGGATTGCAACTAACGGAAGGAGGAACAATCCCACGTCTCTTTATCATATCCATAAATCAGTATAACTAAAAATGATAAAACTCAGTAATCTCCCCTCTACATATCTTTAATCTCGCCCTATTACCAAAAGCATCCTTAATGCTTAACTAAGCTATTTAATATCTATATATGCTAAGATCTCAATAGTCTTACCTCTAAATATTTAGCTAGTGAGAAGTATCCTCACAACCCTACCATTGGAAGAAAAAGGAGCTAATAATGCTAAGTTCTATTACTCTCTATGGCAACACCTATTGCCACGAGGAGTCCCATAAAACTAAATCAAATGCTACATATATTAGACTACTGAAACATTAAAAGCCATTGCAAAAAACCCAACTAAGTATTTTTCTTTGTACCATCTCACTTCCTAATACAAAAGAGAAAACCCAACCAAACCTCCACATGCACCAGGCTACTTAGTAGCTTCTAAACTTAAAAATTAGCCTTAATAGCTATAAAATGAAAGCAAAAAATGTAAACTTAAGCAGCTCTCCCCACAAATCCTGAAAATTATATGACGGAAAATTTTGTAAACTTAAGCAATGCCACCCACAACTCCTTAAAATCATTTTTAGCCCATGCATAAACCCGAAGGAAGTGAATTTTTTACCCTCAAAGACATGACAAGCAAAGCTTTTGTAACCGTTATAAGATTGTCAACACTAACTATTTCACCAGAGCCTGCAAAATAGTCCAAAACTAATTAAAACCATAGCCACATAAAACCGTAACACAAAAATTTAATTGAATATTAAATCGATTCTAAGAGCCAAAAAACCCATTATCCAGGCCACACAAATGACCATTTCTATGGCAGCAGTCATGTCGCAGTCAAGTATCTACCTAGATGATATGGACAAGACATCGAGCTATTTTTAATTATTTGGCAGCTAAATTGGAGGGATAGATAGCATGACAGCTGCCAGAGGATTTAATACGCCTCAAGTATCTACCCAGATGATGGTTGAACAATTTGGATGAACTTGATGCCTCCCATGAAAGGAATGTTTAACGTTTTCTTCTTTATTCTTTCTTTTCTTCCTATCACCATCTTCCTACATGCTTTCCCCCCTTCACATTTTTCTATGCCTATCCATCTTGCTGATGAAAATCCTTTACCATTTATACTTTGGGAAATGACATCTTTGTGTTAGGACTGTCTTTAAGTCGGTTTTGTGTTTTTTCGAGAGGGGGAACGCATATCACTATGACAACGCTCTACATCATCTTTTGTTACTTCTATGTTTGGCCTTATCTTAATAATGAATTAGTTTAAGATTAATTTATCATGGTCATTTGTGTGATAAATTATTGTGTAAAGAATCATGCTTTATAAGGTTGGCTCTAAGAAAATTCACCGTCGGCAATTCACCATGGGAAAATTCACCACCAAGTAAAATTTAGCACCAGCAATTCATCACATTAACTTTCCGCCATGGTGAATTTTACTTGATGATAAATTTGTCATGGCAGTGAATTTGCATATGTCAATGAGATATTAGATTTAACTCAAAGGCATTATAATTAATGTCATTAATATTACAACTATCAATCATTAAATATAAATTGATAATATGTTGTTTATTAAAAGTTTATTTAAATTTTTGACATGACTAATAAAATATTTAGTATTTGTGGAGAGATTTGATTAAAAAGCTTGACCATGTATTAATATTACAATTATTATAAACATTTATTAACAAATGATGTATAAATGTGCTAAAAAGTTCACTCACGTAATACTTTTGTAAAGTGATTTCTCAAATTGTCTATCAAATTGTTCTAGCCATCCATTTTAATGAAGCAAGTATTATGACACTTTTTGTGAAATTAGCTTTTATCCCTTTTCCTAATTTTAGATTTTTTTCTAGAGTTTCTTCATTTGCAACATGTGAAATTAGCTAAATCATGTCATCACTTTATAATCAAAACCCATGAAATTTATCAAAAAGATTTTCATCTTGTATTAATTAATGGACCTACTCCAATAACATTCAAGTGGAAACTAATATTATATGTCTGCTAATTTCTTTCTCTTGAAGAGACTTGATATTGTTAAGAGACATCCTCCAAATTTTGTTCACTATCAAATATAGTGTAACTCCTTATTCTTGTTTGGTAGTGGATGTGAATTAGATTTGCTTTCAAACATTACCATGTCGTTTATAGTTAGCTACAATATTGCAAGCAAGATTTGTCCTCTAATAAGGATTTAGATAATATTACATTTTTTAACCTAGTTCTCGCAAATTAGTCAATATTGCTAAAGTGATTAAAGGAACAAACCCACAATTTATTATACTTTGTGTAAGTTCCAACTTTGGTGGTATCATGTACAAGTTCCAACTTTGTTGTTATCATGTACTACTAATAGAAGTTATTAGAATTTAAAGTCTAACAAACAAAATTATTTGTTGTTGAAAACATCATAAAATATCTTGTAATTTTTTATCATGTAAATCTAGATAATCATTTTAAAAGATGTGTTAAATAGACCGTAGTAGTCTTCTTTCACACAAACAACACATCATAAATGCACTCCAAAAGCGCTTAACCCCAAGAAAACCAAAGTGCTCATGTTGATTCTTCCTTCAGCCAAACATTTTTTGATATTTGTGTTTTGATCATAACTATATGTGAACAAAATGGTTTAAACCAGCCATCTATCAAACCCAATAGTTGAATGCAAATGAGGTGAATTTCATTCAGGCAAAGGGTATAATGTTCTAAGAACCACAAAGTTTGCGTTCTAAAGGCAAAATGCCCATAGGTGTTGCAGCTAACGAAAATATGGCATACACTGATTTAACTTTCAGGAACAATGTTTACACAAAATTCAATGACCGTAAATGTGGGGCCATACAATTGAGAACCCAGAAAATAAACATTGTGGACTCTTTCAAATCTGAGTAGGATTAGCTGGAACTGTCAATAGAACATGTATTTTCCATCTACTTCCAAACGCTACACGTGAAGTAGCATTTGATATAAAATCAGAAAACTCATTCAAAACAAATGAATTTACAGGTGGGAAGCAGTAGCAGGTAGTTTTCCAGCCTTCAAGCACCTGTCATTCAAGAATAAACGTGGATTAAGACACTTTCAAACATGTGTTGCTTCCAAGCAAATCAACAGATCTTATATGGCGAGATAGTTATATTGAGTACAAATGTACCTCCTTAAATAAAAACAATAAAAAAATAACCCTGGAAACATTGGAAACGGTGAAAAATTACTTGCAAACAGAAAAAACTCAGCCGTTACGTTGCCAGTTAATCCAAGTTTTCAGTAAAAAGATGAATCTTTGGGGGCTAACTTGATAGCTCAGGAAATCTTTAACAATGGCGGCACTGGTAGAGCAATTTCTTCATATATTGTTGTTGACTGCACTTGTGTCTCCATATGGCTACGCCTTCACATGGGTATTCCCATCGATGCATGCCAAGAGGGAACTTCCTATGTCATGAAATTCAATTTTTGAGTAGATAGTCTGCCATTTTGGCCCATTTGGTACCAATTATAGGTTTTATAATAAAACTGAGCACAAGACCATGTAACTATCATTAATATTAAACATATTCAGAACAGTCTTATCAACATCAAATAAGGCCCATGTAAAAGTATCAGACAAATCGTTACATTTATGTGTTTGAATGCACATTCCCTATATGAATCATTCATTCCTCACTTTGCAAATAGATTACAAGAGTCAAATGCTACCATACCCAAATGGTCATAAACGCACAGAAACGATTTTTTAGTTACCCGATGTCACCAAGTCGTGTACAACCGACTCGCTGCCTCCATTACCGACTACACAAACATCTGTGTGCTCCCTTTACGAATGTACTCCACTGGACTTCCTGCCTCTATCCTCTCTCTCTCTCTCTCTCCTTTTTTCTTTCCAAATTTGTGTGTGCTTCCTCCTTTACTCATCCTTACTCTCACTTACCCTGTGCCCTTCATCTGTAATCTCCCATATTTTCTCTTGAAGACCATGCGTGCATTCTGAAGATTTCTCTTTGTATTCTCTTCCCCGTGTGATTTGGGCACCTTCCTCTCTATTTTGCTCAAAACACCTTTCAATGGGGTCGTTGCTGAAAGACTGGGGTGTCTTTCTGCATTATAACACCAGACTCCCATTTTCTTCTCTATTATCTCTTCCTCACGACCAATGATTTTTCTATCCAAAACCGCGTGCCTCCTCCCTAACCTTTCTTGCTGCCTTCCTATTCTCAACCTTAGACTACTTCTCCTCTTTCTCTAACCTCTAATCTCCCCTTTTCAGCACAGTCCAAGAGGATGCTGGCACGGTTTGGAATTTGGCTCTTTCACCTGCCACTCGCATTTGCTTGAAAGTTCTCAAGCCTTTTAACAAATCCATTTTTTTGTGCCTATTTGGCTCTTTAACAAAGGAGCATATTCCATTCAAGGAAATACAAATTAGGCCTCTCCCTTTCTGCAACCTAAATAAAAGGATATGTACAAAACAGGGGCCAAACCCTAATGTAATTACAACAGTGCTTCAGTAAAAATACAAAAAACCCTGATGCCAAACCCTTTCAGGCACTGAAAACAAAGAAATGAAAAGACATGAATGAGATTACCAGAGCCACAACCTGGACAGATGGGCGAAGGAAGATGCACGCAGAGATGAGGTCGACCCCGCCTTTGAAACATTTGAGAATTTAAGCCCCTTTACTCCTTGACCGACAGTGTTGTTATCATTCCTGTTGTTGCATACTCCTCCTGTGGGAATGTCAATAGCCTGACAAAGAGCTACAGAGAAAGCTACCATTAAGAAAACAATAATAAACTGCAGTGAACCAAAAGCCACCGTGATTGCCATCGTTACATCTGCAAATGAAACAGATGAAATCCCAGAGCAGTAATGGCAGGAATGCCATGCCTTCTTAATGGCACAGCCATCGCTTTCCTTACCTCGGCCATTCCTTTTATTAATTCTCATTTAATGCAATTGAATTGATTTTACTGGAGTCGTTGGGGGTACCGTCCGTGCATCTGTGCCCATGTCCAGTCGCTGCAGATCGCTCCCATAAATGGCAAAGAAAGGAGGCGGAAAACCATTCTGGTGGGATTTCCCACCGGAATAGTCTAATCCGGCGTCAGACAGTAGACGATTCCGGTGGATTTCCCACCTATAATAGCCTATCGGCTAAAAACATACACAATTTATTTAAAAACAAGAAATTTTATTAATTGTGAATACAAAATAATAGTCCAAACTAATCACTATAGTCACGGATTAACAATAGGAATATTCCTTCACATATGCTCATTTGATAAAGTGTTGGCACTATCTTAAGACTTCTAAATAACATGTTATAACATAGTATTTTCTGACATTACAAGACCGAATATTTCATTTTAGAGCTAGAAAGAAAATGTTTCACTGTCTACAGAAGGAAACTTTCAGCCTCGGGTTAAGCTGAATTCCGAATTTTGCATCTATAAACTCATGGAGGATGGAAATCTTAGCTTATCCCTGCCGTTGGGTATAGTTGCTGTTACATTTTTCCTCACCTAATCCATCTCATAGTTGACCTTTTCCTTCATCTGTGGTGATGGCAGCAGCTGTAGGTGATTGGCCTTCTGATGTCAAAGAAATTATGCAAAAGGCCAAGCTTGATTTTACATATCGTGGAATGGGCATGCGTGTGCTCGAGGACCTGGTGAATACCAAGGCAGAGGCATACATTCCTCAAACGGTGTCGCTGGGTCCTTACCACCATTTATGGTCCAAAGATAAACCCTTGGACCCTTCCCACCAACATCCCACTCATCTTTCGCACATGGAACATCACAAGCTCAAGACGGCAACAGAGAAAGGCCCTGGGCTCATCAAGCGCTTGTTCACAGAAATTTCCAAGGCCCGTATGATATCTGAGTTTCAGCAAATTTACCACATGAAGATAGAGGAGGAGGACATTCAAGAGTTTGCCGGGATGATGATGGTAGATGCCTTGTTTCTTTCCAACTTTCTCTTGGCAATCAACAGCAGGAGTATGATACCTGAAAAGACAAGCATAATGTGTGATATTGTGAAGCTGGAAAACCAGATCCCTCTTTCCCTTCTCTTATATGTAGAAAATACTGTGAAGACGAGCGGGCAAGCAGTTGCAAATGCTCCGCAGAGAACAAATGCATCTCTCATCGAATCTCAAATAAAGAGTCTGTGTTGCTTCGAGATATATGACATTAATTTGGATACAGAGAAAGAAAAGCATTTGCTAGACCATATGCACAAACGTGTCTCCTCCATCCTCCAAGTTGAAATTGAGGATGGAAAGAAAACTTGGCGGCATTGGGTTTTGAGTGGGATAGAAAACATTGTTGCCGTATTGATGGCCTTTTTTAAAAGGCATCCAGCCCGAAGAGATCATCAAAATTTTCTCGCAAAATACAACGCAAAGCAGCTGGTCAACAGCGGGATTCAGTTTAGACCGGTTAAGGGCCCAGGTAAGATCAGATTTTACCGGAACTCGGGGACACTGTATCTTCCTCGGATAACAATTTCAGACACCTACAGTGAAGTGCTGTTGAGGAATTTGCTTGCGTTGGAGTTCAATGACGCGGATGGAGAGAAACATGTGATGCATTACGTGGAGCTCATGGATTGTCTCATCGACACCCCGGAAGACGTCACCTTGCTGCGAGAAAGCCACGTCATTGATCGACAGAGCACGATGATCACCGACGACTACGTGGTAAGGATGTGGGACGGCATGTCTAAGCATCCAGCCTTTCTGGAGGATGGTGAACTCTTGAAGGCTCAAATCAGAGAGACGCTCATCAAGAATTACTACAATTCTAGCTACATCAGCAAGATTATGGATTGGTGGTACGAATTCAAAACGGAATATTTGTCAAGTCCATGGAAATTCGCAGCGTTAGCGGTAGGAACTTTTGTGGTCATCTTGACCATGGTGCAGACATACTGCTCTGTGAAGGAATGCAAGCCAGACCATCCTGAAACGGAGAGAGGCAACCGCAAGAGTTTCAACCGCTTTGGGTAGGGACAAAAATGAAGAAAGGAAGTGTGGTTTGCAGCGCTTTCTGAAGCTGCTGCTTAGTTTTTAAGCCATGTTTTTGTTGGACATATCTAATCATTCAATATTTATAGTGTGTTGTGATTTTGAAGAATTAAATATATGTTAATTATAATGTTCATTGCTTAGAATCTTAGAACAAGTTATTAAATCTATAATTATAAGAATTTATTTTGCTTATTTAAAATTATATAATGTAATCAATTTTTATTGAATAAGACAATAATTTACTCTTTCAATAATAATTTCTGCTCTGTTTTTTCTTAGCTAGATCTGTTTTGATCAGCTGAGTTTGATCGCCGCTTTTTGCCTTGTTATCCTTCATAAATTGTAGTGCACTCACTATTGTATTCTCTCTCCGTTCTCACTTTAGAAAGGAATACAGCTACAGTTTAAAGTGTCACCAAGAATTTTGAAGTATAGTTAGGCTTATTCGCCGTTAGAAGAAAGTTCTAGTGCATTGTATAGATACTTCAACTTTATTTCCGTGAGATTAGTTAACGCCAATTGTGCTAATGCAAAAGATTATAGCCAAAAAAGAATATCACCTACTCTCCACAATGGTCGGTAGTCTTTGGTTACTGTGTAATAATTCTTACCTTATTTGCTACGTAAGAAGGAAAAAAAGTTATCCTGCGTACTTTTGTTATTGCATATTTTGCGCCGTTCTTTGATAGCTATCCTATAACTTATACTGTTTGAAGCCGTAATGGTTATGTTTGATAGTTAAAATTAGTAAATTATATTTCAATGTGTATTTGGTATGTTGGGAGTGTTTGGTTTTTAATTTTTAGTCTGTGGAGATTTATTTTTCCAATTGATCTTTGGTATTTGTTTGCATTGAAATTTGTGTTGCAAAATATAAGTTAATATTTTTAGTTTATACATTTTTAGTAGTGTATATTGAAATTTGTGATGTATGAGCGAATTATTATTAATTGCGCATTGTGAATGGTGCCAAGGGAAAAATTAAAGACAATTTTAATATTTCAGATCATTTTTTATTTTCTATTGTTTTATAGCACACAGTTATTTTTATCCTTAAGATTTTTTATTTTATCATCTCTTAAAAATACAAAAAATGTGTTGGAATGCAACTACAACTAGTAAAGGCATGCACTTCGATGTGGCATGTTAGATAGTTGGATGTGGCATTCTATAAAACAGTTCACGTGCCTTGTCTATGCTTCCACATTTTACATACATGCCTAAGTGTTGTAAGCATAGGACAATTGCAACGTTACAATTTCATGCATTTTAGTTGTGAACCTCTAGTAGGAATTGAAGCTTATTTCATATGTTAATAAAGTTCTTTTTGTATCGTAACTAGAGGGTGTTGCTACATGTTGCACCTTGGGTCCAGTTAGTTATGAATGTGCAAAGACTCCCTTTTTTTAAAACTTTAAATGAACATTCTGAGAGAATCAATGTTTGCCTCTTATTTGTCATACACCATTTCATGTATAACATCCAAATCTGTTACACCAACTCTCCTACATTTACAATTATAGGTTTGACAAGTGCACTCCTTGCAAAATTCTATATTTTTTTGGCATAATATTGTATTGAAAGGAAATTTAAAATGTATAAGAAGTCAATGATAATTCTAGAGTTTGTGGCTCTAAGTTTGTTTGTTTGGGAGGTCATCATTGTAGTTTCTTCAAAAACAAGAAAACACAATATACATTGACATAAACAAAAAACATAAAATTGTTTTGACACAAACACAACAATTTTTTATTTCTTTGATGATAAAATCAATTATGTATAACCTCTCTTTATAGAGTTTTTTCATTACAATCTCTTCTAAAAAATTTATCACATGCATATTACATGCAAATTACAAACTCATGCAAATTCTATATTTACAAAAACTATTTTTATCTTCATGTAAGATTATACTTGTCTCTTAACTTTCTCCTCATGCAAATTGGGAGAAGCACTATGAATGGCCATGAGACTCATGCATCACTTTCCAACATAGTCCCCCTTGATATTGAGACTCACAATATGGTCTTGAAGTTTTGTAAATTGAACCTAAGAAACTTAGTGTGCAAGATTACTATCACTCTAGTCTTATAAATCCTCTTAGTACCCTTCTTGTAGAAACTAAATACTCACTTACTTTTTCTCTCCCACTTGAGATATCACAAGGTTTTCCCTTACTTTCTATAATATAGAGAAGACTCCTTGTCTCTCATGTCACATGACACCTTTTAATGTGTCAATCATAGCAAACTGTCATCAGCCACTTTTCTCAAACCTTCAAACTTTGTTTGAAAACCAATTCTTTAACATGCCAATATTTATTCTTGTACAACCTTTTAAACATATTTGTAACTTTTTTCCAACTAGATCCATCAATCCATCCATAATTTATCTTCATACACTATTTCACAAATTATCCATTCCACTTTTTATTCCAACATGATTTTTCAGAGTGATTCTTCAACCCACAAATTGTACAAGGATGAAGATCCCAAAACTTCTCTTTTTTATGCCCTTCCCTTGTGACAGTGAAAAATTTGCATAAACTCCATACTTTTCATAGATTTGCTTGAACCTATAACACTTGTTACATCATTTCTATCTCTCACCATATATGAGGCCTTCTTTTGTTGGCCTCACAGTTACTTGAATGGGTGCTCTCATTCCTTTCCCATGTTTTCCCAAAACTTTTCTTTCATGTCCCATTTCTTCATAATTTTCAAACCAACCTTTGTAAATTAGTCTCACAACCTACAAAATTTGTAGTTTCAAACACATATTCATCTTCAACTTCATGTTCTTTACCTAAAGAAACTTTAGCTACATCACCCATATCAAATGAAGAACACAAATCATTTGTATTACATGATCCATCATAAATGGATGGATTTGACCTTATACATTCATTGTACATATTGTGAATTGAACATTCTCTTTGTTCCTTTTCTTGGCATCATCATGTAGCTTCAATCTTCCTTATAGCTCTTCATTTCTTTATTTCACTTTCTCTAATTCTTTTTCAAGATTCTCAATTTAACAAAAATATTCACATCTTTCTTTTCCAAACTCCTTTATCTTTTCTATCAATTCCGAGTTTCACAATTTAAACTTCACCAATTCATCTTTTAAACTATCTTTCTAACATATATTAAATTTATAGTTTTTGTCTTCCCATTTTTACCAATCTTTCCCATTGAAATAAATTAAATTTAAACTGACATTTTTCAAAAACTACAATTGATAGTAATTTTGGTGCACTTTTCTGATTACCTTCCTTTGACAACTTTGTATGTCTTCAAGCCTTCAAACTCTTCTTTTTGAATGATATGATCTCTATAACTCTCCAAACTTCTCAAACTCATGAACAATGACTCATTTTGACCCACACTTACACACATTCAATGACTAGGAGGTATTTTCCATAGTATCAAATTGTGATATTGCTATCAAGATTCAACCATGTAGTTTTATGAGTCAAACTCATTGACCCATGTTTCATGAGTATTGGTTCACAAGAACCCATCTCTCATGATAATGAATGGTCCACTAAGCACTCATTGCATCTAGGTGATGCTTAGAGAGGTGAAGCATTGGGCCTTCTCAAGAGGTCACCTATCCCAGTACTACTCTAGCTCAAGTGTGCTTAACTATAGAGTTTTCCTCAAGGTTAAGCCCACTTAGCTTGCAACCCCATTTGTAAAACCTTCAAAAAGTGTTGTGCCTTTTGAACCATTAATTATAGAGCCCCCTTAGTTCATCAATTGATAAGTAGGAGGTATTTTCCATAGTATGTCAAATTGTGTTGTTGTTATCAAGATTCAACCGTGTAGTCTTACGAGTCAAACTCATTGACCTGTGTTTCATGAGTAGTGGTTCACAAGAACCCATCTCTCATGATAATGAATGGTCCACTTATCACTCATTACATCTAGGTGATGCTCATAGAGGTGAAGCACTGGGCCTTCTTGGGAGGTCACTCATCCCAATACTACTCCAACTCAAGAACTCTTAATCACAAAGTTTTCCCAAAGACCTTTTCAACCCACTTAGCTTGCAACCTCATTTGAAAAACCTTTACCAAGTGTTGTACCTTATGAACTATTCATTATAGAGCCCCTTTATCTCATTAATTGATAAGTAGGAGTTATTTTCCATAATGTGTCAAATTATGGTATTGCTATTAGGATTCAACCATGTAGTTTTATGAGTCAAACTCATTGACCCATGTTTCATGAGTTGTGGTTCACAAGAACCCTTTTCTCATGATAATGAATGTTCCACTTAGCACTCATTGCATCTAGGTGATGCTCATAGATGTGAAGCATTGTGCCTTCCCGAGAGGTCTTCCATCCTAGTACTACTCCAACTCAAGTGTGCTTAACCATAAAGTTTTCCCAAAGGTTAAACCTACTTAGCTTGCAACCCCATTTGCAAAACCTTTAGCAAGTGTTGTGCCTTATGAACCATTCTTTATAGACCCCCTTTAGCTCATTGATTGATAAGTAGAAGGCATTTTCCATAATGTTTCAAATTATGATATTACTATTAGGTTTCAACTATGTAGTTTTATGGCTCCTTAAAAAACTAATCCAAATTATTTTTTTGTAGCTTCTTTATCTCCCACAATCAGCTTTACACATGTGATTTCAATGAACTTTGACCTCAGCTCTCTAATACTTCTATGATCTGGACCTTCCTCATTCAGACTCTATGACTCCTCTCAATGGCAACAACTGGCTCAAGATTCACATTTGACTAGGTGTACTTCTCAATTCTGCAATTCTTCAAACTACTTTTAAAACTGTGATCCAAATTTTGATGCCCCTTCTTTTCTATCAATGGATTCTTGACAAGTTCAAACTCTCTAGCTATGGCTTACTTGGGTGGGTTGTATGTAGTATGTTGGTATTCAAAGTTGTTATGTCTTTGATGGTTATTCACATCATGCGTTCCCATCAATGACAAAGAGGGAGATTATTAGAAGTATGAGCAGTTAGTTTTGTCATTGATGTCAACAATCCTATATTTTCATTGACGTCTATTGTTGGTGAGAGTGTGAGAATTTGATGTTATTCATGCTTTGATCAGTTACATTATGTTGTCATTAACTTAAAGTTACTGGTGTCAACCTATAGTGTTGCTTTGATAAGCTTCTATCTATGGATATATGGTTGAGTTACTATGTTGAGGTAGGCTTGGTGATGATGAGGAAGTGTTGAAGATGTGTCTCTAGTGCTTTTTTTCCAAGTGATTTTGAGAAAATTTGATAAAAAAATAAAATAGTGTGTTGCAATATGTTTTGGGTTGTAGAGGTGTGTTCTAGTTTTGCTTCACATTTCTTCTAGGTTGAAGATCTACCTATGCATTTCAGTTATTTTGGTGAGAGACATTCAAAGGTGTTATATTCAAGATTTAGTGTGTTGTATCATTGTGCAGAAGTTGTGTTCACTAGTGTGTGAACTATGTATTACATAGGTGTTTGGGAGAAATGTCTTTGCTTCACGTTTCTTCACAATTATGTTTTAGGTCTTGTAGATCTAAGGGAGTGTTGATAGTGTTTGTATCTTTGTTCATTCAAGATGGTTTGAGGTTTTGTTCTTTGAAAGTAAGTTTCTCAAGTAATAGTATATGATAGAGTTGTTTGAGTGTACTAGGTGTGTACATTCTTCAGGTGGAAGTTGTTACGAAGGAGTTTTTTAGATTTTAGAGTGTTAGAGGAATATTATAGATCATGTTCAAGAGTGGTGTGTGGTTTGCAATTCGTCCTTGGACTTAAGGAAGTGTGTACTTAAAATATTAATGGTGTTTACATGGGTAATGACCAACCTAGTGTTTACACTACTTCCAATGGATAATTATTATTTGTAGAAGCATGTTGGAGAGTGGTGTTATTGATTTGGGTCCTACCTAAGGTGTTATGTGGTCCACTTTCACTTATACCCACCATGGAAGTATTTTGGTGTCGACCTATTTGAATTTGCACAGTTGATCTACATAGCCGACCTTAGAGAAGGATTTCAAGGTTGAAGATGGTATAAATAAGAGTTGAGTTATTGAGGGATGATACTTGATAGATGTGAGAGATGTGAATGATGCAAAGTGCAGAGTATTAGAGTTTAAAATTGAGAAGTGTAGTGTGAGATTTCATGTGTTAGATTACTAGATGCAATGAGAAAAAGGTGTCTACAATTCTTCAATCAGACTATTAATGTATTGATAACATTGTGGTGGATTCTTTGTTGCATTGAGATGATTTTCTATATGTAACATTTCTTCTCTATTTTCTTTTTTATTTTGGTAATTAGCCTTTTGGCAGGGAGCCTTTCTTTCTTTAGGTAGTGAGCCCTTTGATAATGAGCCCTATTGTATTTGGTGTTGACATTACTTACATTGCACACACTAATCCTCACCATGGTCTTTCTCTTCTTAGATTTTCCCTGTAAATCTGATGTTCTTTTATGTATGGTGTTAATTTTTTTCAATTTCAATTATTTTATTTTAATGATAAGTCATCATAACAGATTTAAGAGTTTAATGAATAAATGTGGATCTAAATGTGTATGAGGGTTTTAAATTTTTAAGGTACAACTAATTCAACCCCCATCTCAGTTGTCTTGTGCATTCAACAAGTACATGACAACTACTCATGCTTGTAAAGAAGCCATTTGGCTTAAGAGACTATGTTCAGATATTAGTTTTCATGTAGGATAGATTACAATCTGTTGTGATAGCTAGAGTGCTATTTGTTTAGCAAAAATCCTACTTTCCATGCCAGAACAAAGTATGTTGATGTGTAGTTTCATTTTGTTCATGATATGGTGGAAGATGGAAAGGTGAACCTGGAAAAGGTGGACACTTCAAGGTGAATAATGTAGATGCACTAATGAAGCCAATAAGCACAAAGAAGTTTAGATGGTGTATTAGTTATATGGGCCTTGTAGCCTAAGTGTGTTATAGAGACTCTTGTAAGGTGTTCGATAAGTGGGAGAACATTGGGATTAAGGTGTCTCAACCTTTGTAAGTCCCATGTTGAAATAATTAATTTATTTTCCCCTAAGTTATTGATTTAATTTATTAAATGTAAAAATCTATGTTTCCAAATTGCTAAGGTGCTTTGTGGGACCTAGTGGAAATTTGGCTTGCTACATGCAAGGTGAAAAGGATGAGAATATGAGACTTGTCACATGGATGCTCATTAAGAAAGAGGCAAACATTAAAACCTCTAAAATGTGTGCCATATTGACATGTGCCATTCTATTTTGCAAGTTAGAATTTAGCGGGGCTTGCTTGTGAGCATATTCCTTCTTTGAAAAAGAAAAAGAAATGGAGAGTGGTCTACTTGTCACTGATGTGCTCATTCTAGCATTTTGTATTATGAATCCCTAAAGGAGGTGTGGCATTGTTTTGACTTGTTGAATGATTCTTGAAGAGGAATGTTGCTAAATGGAGATTGAGTTTTCACTAGGAGTGGCTAGGAGTCAAAAATGAGTTCAAATTTGGTAGTTGACTTGATTTTCTCTATGGGATGCCTTATTTACTTGAATTTTTAGAGTTACACGCCTTACATGTTCTTGAATATTCATGCATGTGGTTTCATGTTTTTGCATGTTTAGTTGGTTGCTTTTCAGGTCACTTGTGATTTGTGCATGTTGTTGGTTTCAATTTACATGCATGCAGAGATTGTGGGATTGACACATGAAAATTTTGGATGCTCATGTATGAGTGTATAAATATGTTAATTCCATAGTGCATTGTATGAGATTGATTTGTGATTTTTGAGACACTGTTATGCTATTGGATTCATTGTAAAATTTTTGTATCATGGTGTAGCAACACATACAAGAGCATAGACTCTAAAAGTTGTATTGTAATAGTTTTTTACTGTAATACAATTGATATGTGCTTTGGTATATGGGTTTTTTCTTAGAAGGGTTTTCCCATGTAAATTTTGTGCCTTATGGTTTAATGCTTAAATCTATAAAAATAACTAAATAAATGTGCATTCTTAAATGAAACTATAAATACTGAAAGATTGAAACAAAGTTTTGCAACCCTCTCTTGAATATTTGTATTGGGAAGGTTGTTTTTTCACTCTTCTTTCCTTTCAAAATAATCAATAAATAAAGGTAGAAATAATAGTTATGGGTGCTAAATTCTTATTTTCATGATTAAAAGTGCTAGATAATTTTACTAAGTGAAAGTCCAAGTTTGTGTCCACTACTTGTATACAACTTGTTCTACTACTTTTGGGTGTCCATTTTCAACCAAATCTCATAAATCTTTAGAACATAAATGAGTACATTTATCTTCATACTCTTAAAATCATAGTTTTCCCTCTTAAAGTAAGGAATCTGAGGTTGAGTGAGATTATAGCTATTGTTAGCCATTATAGATATCTAACTTCTAGGAAACATTGTGAATAAATATTTTATGGATCCTTATGTTCTTCCTCAATATTTCTTATATTATCTTAGTTGCGATACCATTTGAAGGAAATATGTCTTTAGAACAAGTGAGTTTCTTCTCAATTTGTAGAATACAAAATGAAAATTAAAAAAATTATTCTACAATATCAATGTAATTAATTTTCTGCACAAAATTAAAATTTATACACACTAAAATATAATTGATTTATTGGACAACATACAACATACATCAATACTCTCAATTTTTTACAATTAACAAAATACTCAAATTCTTTTAAAATAACATTCATTTACTACATTCCACACATAAATACAAAAGATTAATACATAATTAAGAAAAAAAGAATGAATAAACAAAATTATAAGTATTATTAGTACATATAAAAGTCTTTAAGAAATGCTAATAGAAAATCATTAAAAATAAATCGAGTCAAAGTTCATGAATTTCTCGATAAGCTGGTTTTTCTAGATCTACAAAATTTAGGGAAACTTTTTCACATTTTATTAAAGAATTAAAAATATTTTACAATATCATTTTAAAATGAATTAATATTTTAATATTAAGTTCTAAGTCCTTATTAACTATTTAACTTACTAACATAGTAAAGATCATTTAATTTTTCATTTAAAAAAAAATCAATTTCCACTATGAGTGTGATGGGATACTCGTGATAGGAAAAGGAATAGTAATGTTCAACTTGATTTTAAAGCGCTTTAATATTCTAAAGAAAAAGATTAAAATGATAATTACGAGCAAGGTAAATAATAGATGCTTACTCATTGGGAAACTAAACGGTTTTTACTATTGTGTTAAATCTTTCAGTATGTCAATGGGCCCTTGGTCTACTGGTGAAGTTGAAAGGTTCTAAATGAGCCCACTAGGGATCAAGTCTTGCTGAGTGCAAGGCTTCAACACCGATAAAGGATCGTGCCCTAGGAAAATTCTTGGCTCTTAGCTGAAGAGGTTTAGCCCAATATGCAATGTTCTTTTAAAAGTGTAATATGGCTTTCTCCCACAACTTTTGATAAAATCTGGGTAATATAACATTTAGATTAGGGCAAAAAATTAAGAATATTGTAATGTAAAGAACACACAATAAATTAAATTAAATGTTATCATTCCTTAAGATTTTAGATCAGTATTGTATTTTATAGATATATGAATAATTAATATATGTATTTTGTTTATTTTTGGTGATAGCATTCATATTTTATGTTAGTTTTTTATTTAATTTTATTATTGTTTGAAATAGAGTATTTTTATATAATATATTGATAAATACTATACTTTATATGAGATAAGATTTTTTAATTTATATTATTTATTTATTGAATGTATTTATTTATCATTTCTAATCATAGAGTTATTTATTTTTGTATATTTATGAGGTTTTTTAATTCATTACATTTATGCAAGTATTTATGTATATGTTATCAACTAGATCTAGCTCTTTTCATGTCTTGGGGTTAGTTTGTGGTTGTACACTCTTCACACTTAAATTTCAAATTGACCAATCTCCCATGTTTATTAGGTTTCTACTTAGGGTTGAATAAACACAAACCTATATGATGTGTTGTCATAGCCTTATACTTAATGACATTCAATACATTCATGTTTTTAGGTCATCAAATATTCATGAGTCATCTTGAGGAACATTAATAGTTCAATTGATGGATAAAAAGGAATCTAGTTATATACTAACATCATAGTAGCACATAGATCAATAAATATTATAATTTTTATCACAACAATACTCTAATATTGGACAATTAGAAGATCTTGAACACAATTTTTCCATAATGAAGATTGTAAAAGAAAATATTATGATGTCTAAATAATAAAGTCCTAACATCATCCTCATAAGTAAACACAATCTTTCACAAAGAACATTGAAAAATGAATTAATATGACTCCAAAATGTCGTAATCTAGACACAATATTTATAACTAGATGCAAATGATTTTAACAAAATAATTTGTGAAAAGAAAAGGTTGTGTTTCCTAAATGATTTAATCTACGCATAAAATCCTCATAATTAAACACAAATATTTTTAAAAAAAAAATGTTTTAAAAGAAATGACCATGATTCCCAAATAATCTCATAAGTAAACACAATCATTTTTTAAAAAAAAGAGATTGTAAAAAAAGACTATGATTCCCAAATAATCACATGATTAAACACAAATATTTCATTTTTTTAATTATAACAAAAAAGTTAAAAGATCCCAAAAAAATTATGATATATATAGATTATAATTCTCAAATAAATTAATAATCTTATAATCAAAAGGAAATAATTTTTAAAAAATACTATAATTTCCAAAAAAATAATTTAATGAAAACATAATCCTCATAATTTAACACTTTCAAAAAAATCTCAATAGAATCTAAACAAAATCATCATAACTAAACCTAAAAAATTTCCAAACTTTTTTGAAAAATAAAAAATAAAAAATTGCCAAAGTTGTTAATTAATACATCCTCATAATTCAATAATAAACACAAACCTTTTTTAAAAATTATAAAAGGAAAGACAATGATTCTCAAATAACTTAGTCGAAAGAAAACTATTCGTTTAAGAAGTGACGTAAAGTAAGAGAATAAGCTGTGTAGTTATCCTCATATTACTTTCTATAATATGTTTATTCTTATGCAACTTCCAAAGCACAAAAATACCAGAATTTATGAGGAAATGATTGCTTTCATTTTTCCTGGACACGTGGCGCTCACATATTTCATACCCAGAAATAACGTAGTAATATTTCTTGAATCGAAGGGAAAGCACATTCCCACAGTTCCCTCGTGATTTACTATTACCACTCACTCCTTAACTTGTCTCCATTTACATAGTAATTATGCTTTCAATGACAAGATTTCTTCTTTGTTTGTGATTTTCTTATATACTGTATTATTTAATTTTGGAAGTTTTGATTAATCATTATTATTATTTTTTAATTATATCATTCAAATTTCATTTATATAAGTGGTTTAAGATATATGTTTTTATTTGGAAAAAAATATATGATTTCTATATAAAATAATGATAGTAAATATAGAGAAGAGATTACACATAATAAAAGATTTTGGTTGGTTAAGATGTTCAAATATTTCATAAATGTTGAAATAGAATAAACTCTTGAGATAGGGTAACACTTTACAGTACTCCTTATAGAACAAGCCCCTCCACACTATATCTCTAAGAGATCCCAAGTACATAACATAATATTTGCATTCCTTATAATGATGTGAATATAGATAACTAGCATCCAACTTCAATTTGATGCAACAAGCATGCATACATAGCGTTTTCACTCCATTCAACTCAGATATCTCTTGAAAATAGATATTTAGTCAAATTAAATCACAAACCAACACACATCATCATGAGACTAAACAACTAGTGATAGCTTTAGCTATTGTTGAATAAGAAGGTAGAGAAAAACCCTCAAATTGGTGTACGAGGGAACAACTTTGGATTGCGAACCACAAGTTTGAATATGATCTCACACATCACCAATGGTTAAGAGATTTATACACATTTCATACAAGTTTCCATGCTTAAAAGTAGTCAATTTACACCCATGTTGATCCCATCACATTATTGGAGTAGGTCATCTGATAATACTTAACATGGTGTTTGCAGTTATAAAACTTTCTGAGGAGGAGATGCATCCATTTGTTTGAATTCTACACAAGATTATGGTCTTGGAGATGCTAGAGCATAATGGTTGTGATCAACAATTCATATTTTCAAATATGCCTTGGATGAGTGAGTCAATAAGTACTAACACTTTTCATTGCTAACACCATAGTGGAAACCTAGAGAAAATCGAACACAAGACAGAAGGAATTTTGCAACCTGGGGTTAAACCGTATTCTGAATTTTGCAGCTATAAGTTCATGGAGGATAGAAGGAATTTTGAAGTCTCACGAAAAGCCTACCCGTTAAGAGGAAATAGCAGCTTATCCCTGCCGTAGGGTATACTTGCTGTTACATAATTTCTCTCACCTAATCGATCTCGTAGTTTGGCCCATTCGTTCATCTGTGGTGATGGCAGAAGCTGTAAGTGTATGGCCACCAGCTGCAGGTGAATGGCCTTTTGATGTCGAAGAAATTCTGCGAATGGCCAAGAAAGCTGTTTTAGATGCTGGAGTGAGCATGCGTGTGCCCGAGGCCCTGGCGAATACAAAAGCAAAAGCCCTGGTCAATACCAAGGCAGCGGCATACGTTCCTCAAATGGTGTCGCTGGGTCCTTACCACCATTTGTGGTCCAAAGATAAACCCTTGGACCCTTCCCACCAACGCCCTACCCATGTTTCACAGCTGGAACTTTTCAAGCTCAAGAAAGCAACTGAGAAAGGCCCTGACTCTATCAAGCACTTGTTCACAAAAATATCCGAGGCCCCTATGATATCTGAGTTGAAGCAAATTTACCACATGAAGATAGACGAGAAAGGCATTCCAGAGTTTACTTGGATGATGATGGTAGATGCCTTGTTCCTTTCCTACTTTCTCTCGGCATTCACCAGCCACAATATCATGCTTACAAAGGAAAGCATAATGTGTGACATTGTGAACCTGGAAAATCAGATCCCTCTTTCCCTTCTCAGACAAATGGGAGATGCATCTGTTATCGAGTCTCAAATAAGAAATCTGTGTCGCACTTGCTTCCATGTAAGTGATACTGATATCAAGATAGAGAAAGAAAAGCATCTGCTAGGCTATATGCACAAATGTATCTCTTCCATCCTTCAACTCGAACCTGAGATCATGGAAGAAAAGCGGACTTGGCGGCAGCGGGTTTCGTGTGGGATAGACACCATGGTTGCGGTAGTGTATGGTGCTTTTGTCTCTAATCCAGCCCGAACAGATCATCGAGATTTTCTGGACAAATACAACGCAAAGGAGCTGCACAAGGCCGGTATTAAATTTCTATCATCCGGGGAATCGGGTAAGATCAGATTTTCTAAGAACTCAGACACGCTTTATCTTCCTCCGATAATAATTTCAGATCCGTATACTGAAGTAGTGCTGAGGAATTTGCTGGCGTTGGAGTTCAACGAAGACGCCGGTCAGCAGAAAAACGTGTCTTAGTACGTGGAGCTGATGGACTGCCTCATCGACACCCCTGAAGACGTCCCCTAACTCCGCAAA
The DNA here is from genome assembly GCA_007258455.2 of Sequoia sempervirens. Lineage (NCBI taxonomy): Eukaryota > Viridiplantae > Streptophyta > Pinopsida > Cupressales > Cupressaceae > Sequoia > Sequoia sempervirens. Next base: position 53,610 of record VDFB02281038.1, on the reverse strand, counting down.
TGCAAGGTCATTGATCGCCACAGCATGATGATCACCGACGACTACGTGGCAAGGACGGTGGACGGAATGTCTAAGCCTGTCTGTCTAACAGGCTTTCTAGATGTTCCTGGCGGCTTGAAAGCTCAAATCAAAGAAGCACTAATCAGGAATTACTTCAAAAGCAAGATTAGGGGTTGCTGGGACGAATTCCACACGAATTATTTGTCAAGTCCATGGAAATTGGCGGCGTTACTGGTAGGAGTTTTTGTGACCGTCTTGACTATGGTGCAGACATACTGCTCTGTGAAGGAATGTCAGCCAGAGCATCCTGAAACGGACATAGGCGGCCGCAAGCGTTTCAGCCGCTCTGGGTAGCTGCGAAAAGTGAAGAATGGAAGTACGGCATTCTAGTTATAAACGAATGGATAAGTTGTGTCTGCTTATGATGTTTGGTGTCCGCTTATAAATGAATGGACAAGTTGTGCCTGCTTAATAGTTTATGACGTTTTGTTTGCAGCGCTTTCTGAAGCTACCATTTTATTTAGTATTCATGTTTTGGTTATATTCTGGACTAGTGTTGGAAGCGGAATTTGCTCGTTGCTTTTTATCCTGTCATATTTTATACATTGTTCTGCAGCTACTACTGTATTTTCTTTACAATCTCTGTTTCAAATGGAATGAAACTAAGAATTTTGAAGTATAGTTTACACATCAGAGAAGAGAATCCTGGTGCATTAACACCGATTGTGAGTATGCAAAAGATTAGGCCAAAGGAACGCCCTCATCCATCGGTATAATTCTTACCGTCATTTGCTGTGTAAGAAATAAGAAAAAAAAGTAAAAAAGAAAATGAAAAAAGTAGTCATTCTGCTTTACTTGTGTTATTGCATATGGTTATTTTGCATTGTTCTTTTATACTTTTAGAATCACTTGAACTGTCCCAAGTTGTAATGGTTATGTTGATAGAAAAAACCAAGTCAGTATAGGGGAGAGGGTCTAATAGTGGTGTGGGTACCAATATTTGTTATAGTACATGTACATTCAAACCTGAATATTTTAAATGTATGGAACTAGTAATTGTAAGAGAGGACCCAATAGTTGAACAAAATATGTCCATTACATTGAAAAAACAACAAATCATATGAAGCCACATTGACACACTAAAAAACATGACTTAATGCACCACTATTGGTCTAACTTTTTTGGGGGTCTATTATGAACCCTCAACAAAAAGCAAGTTGATGACACCTTTTTTCTCGATCTATACGGGTGAAACAAAATATTTGAATTGTCCACGTCCCTAGTCACTTGGGGATATAATTTTTTAATGTAAATGTTGCATATTCATTGCTATGTCAACCCATAAAGTTAGGATGCACCACTATTGGGTCCTCTCCCCTATCATATTTAGAAGGTTGTCTACTCAATTTTTTTCTAAGCGATGATTTTGTTCATTTATGATTGTTTAAAATTTTCAATGTCAAGCTTTTAACTATTTTGGTAGCATGGATTTTAATGGAATACAAAATTTTATTAATTATTAATTGAAAATTTTAATTAAACAATTTATGGGAATTTATGCATTATATATATGTGGCTTTTTAGTTCTCATCGATTTCCTATATTAAGTATAAATGTCATAGTATTCTGAATTTAAAGTTTAAATCAAGTGACTTTTTTTATTATGATGATAATATTGATCTAGGTCAACTATTTCTAACATTTTTGGCATCATCAAGTATAATTTTTTTTTTTGTAAATATTGCTATTCAGATGAATTTTAATATCATTTGGGCATCACATTCACCTTTTCCATGTTCAACGTCACATTTTTAATGTTTTGGAGATTTTTTTGTTAATTTTTGCAATCTATTAATTTTGTTTTACAAAAAAATAGTTATTCATTGCTCTAACCTATAATTGTAAATTTAAACCATGCAACTCATTAAATATTATTCATAGATTGGTAAAGCTTCCAAGAATAGAGATAACCTTTTAGATGTTGTGGGTGGCTTTCTGCGTAGACAAAAGAATGAAGTTAAAACTTATGCATATGAAAGAGTATTTAGTTGTAAGGAAAATATCAAGTATAGTTTCCAATAATCAAGAAATTTGTTTGCTTTGAATCAAGTTCTCAGGAGGCACTTATAAACATATTCTCCTTCTTCTATGATAGAGAGTGGGGGGAAGTTGCATGCATTGTGGGAATGCATAAATGAAATGATATTTCTCATCTAAAGAAATTAGAAACATCTTTCGTAGATAAAAGAGTTTAACAAGATAAGTTTTAGCTTTCCAAACTATGCTCTACAATTGTAGAAGATAGACTCAAGACTTAGACCCAATGACATATGTTGATCTAGATTAACGAGGAAAAATTCATGATCAAACAATGAAAAATTAGGTCAATTGATAGGACCCAATGACATATGTTGATCTAGATTAATGAGAAAAAATTCATGATCAAATAATGAAAAATTGGAGGTCAATTGATAGGAGTGTGAAACTCTTATGGGGTATTTTTAAGGACTATAATAAAATAAATAAATGACAACACACTACATCTTAAGCCATGACTCACCCTTTATATACTAACACCACAATGATTTTTCATTAAGTATTCTGTATACTAGTTAATTGTTTATATATACCTAAAGACCTCTTCAATAAATAGATAAATAATAGATTGTAACTCACGCAATAGGCTTACACTCCCTTAAATGAATCTCCTTGTTTTTTTCATACTTTATATGTAATCCTAAAAATCTAAAATATTATAACGAGTTCTCAAGGGTTGATTGATTCTTTAGAGGTGAAGATTAGAGATTTGGTTAAGAAGTTCGATGATTGGAATTTCGGTCTTCTTCTAGGAATTCTAAATGAGAAGGGTGAAGTTAACTTACTACAAGAGTGGAAAGACCAGGAAGCTCAAGCGATAACTTCCTGGGCCAAAATAATATGTGATGAAATAGATTTGGTTAAGCTGAGGAACAGTATGGACAAGCTCATGCATATGGGGGCTTTTCTTGAAGATTTTGATAAGGAGGAAAATCAGGTGGAAGTCAGGTATGGCCCATATAGAAAAAAGGCAGAGAATATCATGGGATTTGATTGGCCTACAAAGGAGGAGTTTTCATTATGGAAGTCCAACTATATTGACATATTGGACATATAAATTGTTGCAAGTGGGAGTGGGTGACAACGATTTTGGTTGGTGGTTTATAATAGCAAAGTTTAGTAGGGAAGTGTAACACATAGCCTGGAACGAGTATAGATTAGGCCTTGGATATATCAACGTTCAAATATTGCACTTTATCAATTTCAAATGTGGTGACAAGGATTGCAGATGTGGAATTACTTTGGTATATTCTCTCTTTCACTTTATGCTTTTCATCTACAAGCTTTTAAAGCACATGGACTATAGTGTTTTCTCATGGAAAAGATTACTTTGCACCAACTAAAGGAGCCTTTTGGAAGGTGGGAGAATCTTCACCAACAAATGGAAATGGTTTTTGTCTCATATGAAATTCGCCCTCGTATTTGGAAATGTTTTTAAAGCACGTGGACTATAGTGTTTTCTCATGGAAAAGATTACTTTGCACTGACTAAAGGAGCCTTTTGGATGGTGGGAGAATCTTCACCAACAAATGGAAATGGTTTTTGTCTCATATGAAATTCACCCTCGTATTTAGAAATGAAAATGTAATTTCCTTTGGGGACATTTTAAATTTAAATTCAAATGTATGTCAAATGTAAATGTGACTAAATGTGTAATTTGGCCTAAAGCTTGTTTGCTCCATTTTTCTTATAAAAAGGAATTCAAGGCCAATTGCATGGGTCTTTGGTTGAAAGAGCTTTTAAACTCATGTAAGAGAATTTTGTAATTCAAGCACAAAGAAATAGAGTTTGTGTTGAGTCTTAGGTATGAATTCAAGTCTGTAATAGGCATAATGGTTTTATAGTAGTGATGGAATTTGAATGAGAAAATGCATATTCTGGAACACATTCTCTCCTCCTTTATTTTTTCATATGAATTATTGTTGTAAAATGATCAAGGATCCTTCTATTGGTCTTCAATCATCTTGGTTGAATGTATGATTTTTTCTCTGCTTTAATTCAAAGAATTAATTAAAATGCTCTGATGGAATCATAGGTTTTTATGACTAAATTAACATATTATTAATAATTTCATATAATTAATTGGTGTTAAAATTTAAACATGTACTCAGTGATTCATCACTCAACTCAATTCTTAATAACATATTAACAATAGTAGCATATACAACAATGAACATAAACAATCATTTAATGTGTATCTAGTAGTTGAAACTAAATTTTTTCTTTAAATGATAAAATAAATAATATAAATAATTGAACATCAAAGCATTACTAATTTATTTGTTTTATTGATTTTCACATGAAGGAATACATAGAGGGAAATTGGCAATGCAAAATCTTTCTCAAAGACAACTCTACTTAGAGTTGAGTTGGGACTTGGAAACTCATGTTATCAAATATCAAATCATGGTATCACCTTTTCTAGCAACTTCCACGATTCTAGTGGTGGAATTGTCATTTATTCTAATTGATGTTGTTTGACTTTAAGATTTGTTAACAATTCATGATTGAAATTGGAATCTGTCTTGAATTCTTCAATCAATTTTGCATTCAAGGTTATTAGTGGTTTGATGTAATCCAAATAGTTCACCACATCTGGGTTTTGAGGAAACTGGTCCAAATCAATCTTCCTTACACCCTCCATCTTCTTTCTAAAAGCATCTTTTCCAATGAATCACTCATTTGTGTCAAAAGTCTTTGGCAAACCAAGCTCTGTGAAGTTCCTTACCTTTTCATCTAGCGTCTTCATCTTGTTTGTAGCCAAATTCACATATTCCTTTTGTTTCACACATTCTCAAACACTTTTTGAATGATAGATGACAACATCATTGAGGTAGAAAACTAAGTATTAATCCCTTTTGTTTCAAATCATTGTCATTGGCTTTGTAGACTATTTGTTGAACTTGATTTGCATATTTCTCTAATGCTAGCACATTTTTGTTGTCCACTAAATATTTGTTGAGCTTCTTATAATGTAGTCTGATAGCAGGTGATCCCACAAAACTGATTTACAATTCCATCGAGGAAGGAAAATTGCAAAAAAATGCCCCCATGAAGAAAATTTTGGGTTTTGGGGGGTTTGAATGAACTTAGGGTCTGGGTAAACCCAAAGGGGATTCATTTGAACCCCCCTTCGAGCGAACCCTCTAACATGATGGGTCCCACATTTTTCATGTTTCCCAAATTGAAAAGAAAAGAAAAATTTGAAAAAAGGGGGGTTCGCTCGAAGGGGGGTTTGAGTGAACCCCCCTTTTTCCCCCTTCTCCCTCTTTGGCACCAAATTTCTGCAAAAATTTTCCCTTCGAAGCTTGAGTTGAGGATGAAAATGGAGGAGACTTCATAGACCCAACTGGATGATGATAGTCCTCAAAACGAAATATCCATTGAATATAATTTTAATATGTTTCAAATGATTTTATTATGTATTTATTTCTTTAGTTTGATTAAACATAGGTTTTTCACCAAAAATCAAGCTCATTGTTCTGCACATGTGGAAAAATAGTAAATTATCAAAATAAAATTTTGAAAAATATGCTCGGGCTAGGTATTGATGTCCTTGATCCAATAAAAAAAATTGAATTTCGATACATACAAAAATAGCTATGTTGTATATGGTCTGCCTATGTCTGAATTGTAATTGGGTTGACTTCAAAACTTGATTAAGTAAAAAATATTCAATAAAAGACTATGAAACCAAATGAACTTGTTATATATCGTAGAACTTACAAATCTAAATTTGAAAAAAATAGAATTGTATCCTTTGTAGAAAAATGTTATGTTGTATACGGTGAGCATCACTCCTTAAAAATGGCGTTTATTGATAAAAATTAGTTTTTGAAGGAGATGGAAAAAGAAATGAAATATGATTCAAAAAAATTTTGAAAAAATATATTTAGAATCTATAGACAAAATATCACAAATCACTAGTTTGCATCATCTTCAAATTCTTCATGGTTTAGCCGCTATAGGTGCTCGAAAGTGAAGATTTAGTTAAAAAAATTCAATTCAATGTCCAATTTGGCCAAAAATTGTAAACTAGTATTGTGGGATCACCCTAGCATCAATCAATTGAAACATGTCACACAAATGATCAATCCTCTTCATTATTTCATCCTAGATCTTTTGTTTCATATGCCTCATTATTTTTCTACAAAATGTAGATAACTTATTTTGACAAGAGTTAATTTCATTTTGTACTTCCATCAGCTCTACCTCCAATCTTTCATTTCTTTTTCTTTCTTTCTCCAATTTTTGTTCCCACTATGCATTTCCTTTTGCAATGATTTGTCTTAATTTTTTTGAAGTGGATTTTTCCTCATCATATTTCTTGTTGCTCTCCTTTTCTTCATTTCATTCACTTCTCTCTCATTTTGTTTATCCTCTTTGCTTGTTGATGTAGAGGCAGATTTTTTTTATTATTTTTTCTAATACATTTCTCTTGTTATTTGTCACTTTCCTTTTTTCTTTCTCATTTGCAAGGTCTTCATGTAACTTTTCTATTTGATTCTGCAAACGTTTTTCTCTCTATCTTAATTTAGCAATGATGTGTACACCAATTCATTGTTCTTCTCTGATACATTAATTTTGTAATTAGTTTTTTTGAGTCCAGAAAACTTCAATTATAAATTGCTCACTTGAAATTTAGACCAATCCATTTTATTTGCTAGTTTATTTTGAACTATGGGAACAACAATCATGTACTCCATGATTTGTTATTTCTGTCAAATGTGGGTAATACCATGGTTGTTGGAGGCTTTGAAGTTATAACAGACGCATTCTCCATCAATTGCTTCTTTTCTTTTTTATACAATTTTGATTTATTTTTAAACTCTTCAATGTAATCAAAACCTAGGGACATAGTAACAATGGAATTCTTGAATGGTGAAGGAATTGGAGTACTTGCAATTGCTAATGTTGTTGCAGCCACACTAACTAGCAGTGGGGGAGTGCCTGGAAATAACTCCTTTATGGTGGATCCACTAGTAGTGTGACTTGGACTTGTCAAAATCCTTTCCCTCTTTTGTATGCCTTGATCACCTGGTGTTTGTGTGGTATCTTGTATTGTTTCCCTCTTGCATGTAATTTGTTGTTGTAGCACATGTTGACCACTACTAGTACTACTACCCATGTACCATCGCCACCAGTGGAAGTGCCAGTTACACTAGGATCTCCACTATAGGCATGTCCAAATTGTGATTGTATTTGAGCATGAGGATGAGGATTTGAAGCTCTAACAAATTGAATTATTTTGGCTATACTTACATATGCCCTTGGTCTACTTTTTCAACTCAAAGGCTAGATTTATCAATTGGTTTTCTATGCTCTACATTTCTTACCATCCAAGGGCCTTGTCCTTGGGACCCCAAAGTACCACCTTCATAACCAATTTTTCAGCTATGGTTGCTCCTAACATATATGCTTCTTTTGTGGTCTCACTTAAACTAGGTTTCAAATTGACATGGCTTTGTTCTTCCCTATCATCATTAGATTCATCATCATTTTCTTGATCTTCACATTCATCGGGATGCTCTATATTCCACAATTTGCTAAACTCATGATCTTCTTCATTATCTCCACACTCTGCAAGAGTTCTTGGATCCCCTAGCTCCTTCCTCATAGACCAAAAGGAAGTATTTTTTTATCATGAACAATTTTTAAATGTGACTTCAATATCTAGAAAATCTGGCATTTTTTTTTAGTTCAAGGGGTAAACGCTTTTGACTGGAGCTATGAACCGGATACAACCATTCAACAATACCACCCCAACGGGGTTTGAACCTTGGTGGCAAGAACAACAATGCCACCTATAAACCATCACACCATGCCAATACCGGCAGAGAATCTGGCATTTTTACTCTACTACATGATTTATCAATTTTTTTATAAAAATTGTTGTACCTAAGTGCATGGATTTGTGACACAATTTTTGCTCTTAAGATGCCACTTTTTTTTTTCTTCTGAAATCAGAAAAATCTAATTTGCACAAGAAAATGAAGATAGTTATACTCAAAATTTCAAGATGTAGCAAGAACAAGAGTTGAAGTGCTCTGAGTCTAGTTTCTAAGCTACTAATTATTTTTGAAATTAATGAAGATTAAGGGTCTCAAAATGGGGGGGAAATAGGTCCTATTTTTATAAAAAACATAGCAGAGCAACTAAGGGCTCCCCCCTTTTTGATTAACTATTTTTAGAATTATTACAAAAATCTGAATGGTGAGAAATTAGCTAACACCATGTAGTTTATCCTCGTTCTTTCAGATAATTTTTTAAATGAATATAATAATTTATGAATTTTGAAAGTGGATACATCTTGAAAAGCTAAAATTTGGTGTGCTCCCCCCTAATTTTTTTGAAAACTAATCAAAAATTGAATTTTTTTCATCAGGTGTAGAATGGAATCTAGTTTTAAAACATGTAATTTGTTTCATGTTTCGATGAATGAGTCAAATATATCCTAAAACTATCACATGTTGTATTTTTACCAAAAACAAAGGTATTTACAATAGAAGTTGTGGATAAAAACCTTAACTGAATCAAAACAAAAAAAGAATTATATATTTAGATAGCTAAGAGAGAGGTTAGTGCCATCATGGATTTGTTATGTAACTTGCATTGAAATATGTGCAAATGTGATGGTGAGCATAGAAGAAAATATGAGGAAATTTTGGAAAATCCTATCAATTCACTCGCCCAAAGTAGGTCATTTGGCGAGTGCCAAATTTGGCACTCGCAAAATGACATGCTTTGAACAAAATCTAACTTTCCCCTCTCTTTGGTCAACCACTTTGATAATGCTGAGAGCACATGGTTTACGATCGTAGATGAATAGTTAAGGTTTTACCTTTCATGCGCTCTCTGCCTCCTTACCCTAACTGGATAACTCTCTATCCATCTAAAGTCTCTCTATCAGGTCTCAATCACATACCAAAAATTGGGTTCTAGCACTGAAGAAGGACCCATTCACCCTCAGGAAAATGGGTCTTAGGACCTAAATCAAAGACACACAATTTCCAAGGTAATTAATTTAATGTTAGCAATTTTTAACATCGCTTTCCCTTTCATAAAATGGAAAAAATAAGGCTTATGAATGCATAATTTAGACAATTAGAAGCTTAATCAAGTCTAATTGAATTAAGGGACCCAATGTTCATAGTGTAAAATGTAAAGGAGTACATTTTTCAACACTATAGGTGGACTGCTATATCTAACTACTACTCGACTAGATCTCAATCATGTAGTGTGTCTTGTGGCAAGATTTCAAGAAGATCCTAGAGAATCACATGTGGAAATAGTAAAAAGGATATTTAGATATTTGAGAGGCACTCCAAACTTTGGTCCATGGTATCCTAGGGATACTGATTTCTCTGAGTGATTACGTATATACAAATTGGGTAGGTGTAGAAATGACAAGAGAATTATAAGTGGAGGTGCTTTATTTCTTTGAAGTAGATTAGTTTCTTAGCTAAGTAAGAAGCAAGATTGAGTTTCATTATCTACTGCAGAGGTAGAATACATTGTGCAACATCTTGCTGCACCTAGGTGTTGTGGATGAAGGAAACATTAAAGCATATATTAGAGTATCTTATGATGAACCTATTTCTATCTTGTGTGATAATACAAGTGCTATTAATATTTCAAAAATCTAATAATGCATTCAAGGAAAAAGCATATCTCTATCCACGCTATCACTTTCTAAGAGAGAAATTTGCAAAGAATGAAGTGAAGTTGGAGTATGTACCTAAAAAGGATCAAATAGTAGAAATTTTCACAAAGGTTCCTCCAAAAGATATATTTTAGTATCTTCAAAAGAAGCTTGGGGTTATTGCCCCTATTTCTTTCAACTAGATGCATGAGTTGGTGTATTTTCCTAGGTGAGCTTTTCAAGACACATTCTTGATCCTAGACTAAAGAAGGCTACTTCTCAGGGGGAGTAGGTAGTGGTGTTTTTGGTTGGTGCATTTAGGGAGAGTATATATTGTGCCCCTAAGGGGGAGAGAGCAATGGAAAGGAGAGAAGTAGAGAGAGCACTGAAGAGAAATTAAATGGTAGAGATAATTTCTTGCAGATGTTTCTTGAAGTGATGTGTGTAGGTGTTGCCATTTTCCATTGATATCAAAGGGGGAGAGAAGTCTAAAAAAATAGGAAGAGAGTGAAGTTTGAAAGAGAGAGTGAAGTCTAAAAATCACAAGCAAAGAATTCATGTCAAAGGGGGAGAGAAGACTGAAGTTTGAAATGTAATAAATGTTCTAGTAAGGTGGGGTGTTGCTTGAGTATTGCTTGATGTTGGGTTTTTGTTGTGAGGTAGTGTTGTCATTACATGGTTGCTTTTGTTGTTGATGGTTTTTAGAGCTAGTGTTGCCATCAATGACAAAGGGAGAGATTGTTGGAGATTAGTGTTGTCATTGATGTCAGCCTATGTCAACCTCTAGTGTGGTGTTGAGAAAGTGTGGTATATGGAGAGGTGTTGCATATGGGGAGATTGTTGTAATATTTAGTGTGGTTGTGATGATAACCTATGTTTGTGATGTTGCTGATGTAGCTAGTTCACTTGGTTTCCAAGTGCTTTTGAGAAAATTTGAATAAGAGAGTGTACAAGGTGGCAGAGTTGTGTTTTATGTTGTGCTCCACACTTCTTCATGGTTGAAGATATGCTTGTGTAGTTTGGATGTGATGATCAAAGGTGTTCATAGGTGCTATATCTAGAGTTTCAAGTTCTGGATTGTGTATTAGTGGAAGATATGTCTGAAAGTGTGTTTGCTTATGAAGAAGATTATCTGGGAGAAATAGAATTGCTCCACATTTCTCTACATTGAGGTTTCTTGTCTTGAGGATTTGGCAACATGCTAATATGTTTTGTATCTACCTTCCCTTGGAGTTTTGTGTGTTCAAGTGTTTTGCAAGGTTGGTTAGTGAGTTTTATGCCTATGGTAGTATTTTTGGTTACATAGGATGATGCTATTCTTAGTTATAGGTCATTGCGATAGTGTTGCAAAATATTTTGATGATGCTATGATATTCTAGGATGTTGTGTGATGTTGCTTTGTGGTTTGTAGGATGTTTTTGGACTTGGTGAAGAGTGAATTTATTGTTTGGTAACATTAATATAGGTTTGGTTAACTTGGCATGTTAGCATTACTTGTGGATGTGTTTCATGCATTGAAAAATCATGGTGAAGTCTGTCAATGTGGATTTGGGTCCTAGTTAACCCTTTGTGTGGTTTTCCTTCACTTATTTCCACCGTAGAAGTGTTTGGTGTTGACCTATTTGTTGGTTGCACATTTGAGGTGCATAAATTTCATTGAGGCTAACCTAAACAAGGTTGTTTGAGTTCATGGAGGATATATTTAAGAAAGTTCAATTGTTGGAGATGTTGGAGATGTGTTTTAAGATGTGAATGTGATTGAGTTTGGTGCTCTAAGTGTGATCTTAAACACTTAAGGCTAAAAGATGCAATGAGTAGAAGGTGTCTACATTTTTAGCAAACCAAAAGTTGCTGGAGGTAGTGAGTCAAAGGTTACATATGGTGTAGAGTTGTTGTGGTGGATCTTCCTATTTATTTGAGGTAGTGAACCTCCTTGTAACAATCTTCTTTTATTCTTCTTTCTTTCAGAGAGAGTCCTTTTGGGAAGTGAGCCCTTAGTAGTGAGCCTTTCATCTATTTTAGTTAGTGATCCCTTCTGGCAATGATCCTATTGTATTTGGTGTTGCTATTCATATATATGCGAGTTAATCTTCACTATTTTTTTCACTAATTAGGTTTTTCCATGTAAGTTTGGTGTTCTCTTGTGTATGGTGTTTTTGTTTTGATGTTTAATATGTTTAACTTTTTGCTGATGCTTAGTAAGGAGTTGAAGGCTAATAAAGGTTTAAGGATTAATGAGTGTTTGATGATTTTAATGTACAACTGATTCACCCCCATCTCAGTTGTCCTGTGTGTCTAACATTAGTGAAAATAGATAACACATGGATTACAAAGTGGGAATTAAATAAGCCGGATCAAGAAAAGTGTCCAAATAGTTTGAGGATAATAACTTGCAAGAACTATGTTCTTTTCAACCAGAGGAGAATGATGTAGGGACTTTCAGAGGTCATAACATTTGAATCAAAAGTTCGTTTGGGATAAATTTTATGTGGAGGTATATCCTGAGGAGTTGATTGGAATTTTAAATGAACCTAGATCTTTTGGATCTCATTTTGGGGATTTTTAGGACCAAATTCTTTCATCTGGGGCCTCAAATTAGCTTTTAGTTATTTTTTGAAATATTCTTAAATTATTTTTTCTTAATATTTTCGAACTCATGTTTCTAATTTTATTTTTTTGTTTACAATTAGTGTCACCATAGTGGTAGGAAGGTAATTAGTAGTTTCCAGGTTTAAATGGATATGTATGTAAAATTACCTAAAATGGCAAATTAAAAAAGCTATCAAAAGATGCCAAAAAGTTAATGTTTGGATTTTTGTAGATATAAGGTCTTTTCTTTCATTTGTAGATGAAAAATGGTAGTAGACTAATGAAGAAAACATTAATTTTATTTTCCAAGTCTCAATATCTAATTCTCTAGATGATAATGGCATATTTCATTCTTTAGTTTGGTTGCATCATAGATTTTTCAACAATTATGAAGGTCTCTATTCTACATATTGAAAATTAGTAAATATATTAAAAAAGTGTGAAAAATATTGATGCACTAGGTATTGATGTTTTTAGTTTAAGAAAAAAATTAATTTGGATAAACACCAAAAGAATTGTGTTACCGAAGTAACCCATGTCTTAATTATAGTTAATCTCACTTCAAAAAGTTACAAGAAAAAATTACTCAACATAAAATTATGAAAAATAATCATGCACTAGATAGTAATGTTACAAATCTATATTTAAAATTTTATAAGTTTATACTTTCTACAAATAAAGTTATGCTTACTGAAGTAACATCACTTTTAGAAATATTATTAATTATAAGAAATAAGTTATTAAAAGTTATGTAAAAATATCACAAATTATTTTTTAAAATTAGAAATAATAATTATAATCTACAAATAAAATCTCAAAAATCACTAGTTCACATCATCTTCAAAATCTTAGAAGTTTGGTTGTTATAGGTGTCAGAAAGTGAAAATTTGGTAATTTTTTTCATTTCAATGTCCTACCTTAGCCAAAAAGTTTAACACACTATGGTGAGATCACCCCACCATGTTGTTATCCAAGGTAGAGGCTTCCAAACTTCTATCCTAGGTTCCTCAATATCTCTACTCTTCCTTTTTATAGTCAACAAGTGTTCTCCTTTTCTCTATTTTTAGATATTTTCAATAGTCCTATTCTTTTAATAATTTTAGTTTGATCATTTGTTATTCTTAATTCTATTTATAGTCAAACACTTAAAAATATTTAACTAGTAAAATTTGAGTATTATATTTAGTAAAATTGTACATTTAGTTAACTCTAGTATAAAGTGTGAGGTTGACTCTCAAGGGAGATTCCCCTTTCTAGGACTTAACTTTTTTACCCTTTATAGACACCATAATCATCTCCATCACTATACTTATTCAACAAATCATTTAACCAAGACTCTAAGTCTATCACACATATCAACCATATTATCAAACCAAAAGACTACCTACATTCCTATCTCCATCAAATTCTAAACTCTAAAAGTTCCTTTAATCCTATATCAAGAAGCACCAAATTTAATAGCCAACTAGACCATCATATTTATATCATAATAACATCCACTCCAACAAGTTTTTTCCTTCCAATTCTCTAACTTTCACATAATCACACCTTGAATTATAGGCTCCTATAATTACTCAAACAAGTACAATCCTCTCTCTAGTCATCTAAATGAAAAACTACCTAATGTATTAAAATAGTACACTGCAAGTATCTTCATTGCCTATTAAAAATAAAAAAATATGATTCTATATGTGAAAGATATGACCTATTAATTAGTTTGGAGCAAAGACAAATTTATAGCACCATATTTTTGTTAGAATTGGCTATGGATGCCAAGATCTATGGACCAAATGGAAAGCACAAAAAAGAGAGAGAAAAGAATATGACAAGAATAAACTGTATTCAAAGTCATTGATATGATATGATTATGATTATTACAAATGAGAGACCCCTTGGTTAAATAGCCAAGGTGAGAACATAGAAGGGCATAATATTATGACAAGTGTCAGAATCTTATGACATGAGATAACTATGAAGACCTATCACTCCACAAAAGGTGGAGAGATAATCACATGATGTGTCCACAAAAGGTGGAAGTGATGAGGTAATGACATGTCAAGTCCACCAGAAGTGGAAAATCTCCAACAACCTCCTATGTGGTCCCTAAGTAAACTTAACTAAGGTGTAATTATGACCTAGGACAAGATACAACACATTTAATTACACCAACACCCCCCTTAAGTGCAACTTAGGGAGTGGAAAATTATTATGCAAATGACACAAAGATGCAAAGATGGGTCCCGGCTACTAGGCCATGTTAGGTACCCATGTACACACACAATGCAATCAATGCAATATCTCACAAATGAGGAAAAGGAGAAAACCTCATGGGAAAAACTCCCCCTCAAAAGAGAGATGAAATACAAAATAGAAATGCTCTTAATGAAGAATGAGAAGGTAAAAACCCCGTGTGAGGAAAAAGACCCCCCCATAAGAGAGAAGTAGAAGAGAGACAAGGTAGCCCCCCCTCAATGTTGAGTCTCCTACAATGATGGTAGAAGCTTGACATTGAATGTTGAAGATGATCCAATCTCGTCGAACAACGTTCCTCCCCTTAGGAAGAAACAAAACCAAGGATGTATGCAGGATATCAAGATGATGGATGATGTGTGATGTCTCTAAAGCATGCTCAAGTGTCTCCATGTCAATGTCGAAAGCTGACACACTCCAATCAAGAGTTCTAGGCCACACTACTGAAGAGGAAAATCCAACATCTAGTAGAGAGGAATGTGTACAACACAATCCAAAGACAAAGATATCCCGTCTGAAGACAAAGAAGCCTCCTCCAAATGTTGTCCAAAAGTATCCACACTCACGCCAATATGTGAAGAATGATCATGTAGAGAATGAACAAGAGGGTCAAAGTGTTCCCTCACAACAACTGAAGAAGGTGCATCTTCATCAAAGAGAAGATGAATGCTATCAATGATGTCTCCCAATCAACAAGATGAGACTCGACAAACAAGTCTGATATACCTGTGAGGAAGCCAACCAAAGTAGCCATATCTGGAAGACTATGTATATCCTGCTACACTGAATCACCAGGAGTCAAAACTATTGAATCGTAAGTAGCATCAACTGCAACAGTAGGTGGAGGAGATGAAATGCAAGGCTCAAGAACTGGATCTAAAGTGAGAACTCCCAAGTTCAAAAATCCAAATGTCTCCTCTGAATCATAGTGTATGTGATCAACAATCGAAGGAACAGTGTCACCATTAGAAGCAAACTGTGTAAAGGAATACAACCGAGATGAATGATCAACCACCCCAGTAGCAATGATATCTCTAGTCTCCAAGTCTCGAATGATGACAACATCAGGTGTGAACTCCACAATTCTCCCATCTCCACCATGTGTAATATGATATATGGAAAGCAGATTGTTCGTCAAATGAGGAACACACAAGACATCCTAAAAAGTGTTCTCCCCAATGCTAATAGATCCCTTCCCTGTTACACTCATGTATGTATTGTTTCCCATCAAGATAGGAGACATAGAACAAGGCTGAAATGAAGAGAAGATAGTCTGTGAAGATGCCATATGATGTGATGCTCCTGAATCTAGAAGCCATCTCCCTGATCCTAGACTTGAAAGAGCACAAAGAGCTTGTCCTTTATATCTTGATATATATGTTTGACCTTTGTCCTTTTTAGACTGTTTTGATGTAGAAGGAGAAGAAGATTCAGACATTCTAGAAGGAAAATCAATGTGATTCTTTTTCAGAAGATTTTTCAACTCATCTATGTCCTTATAACAATAGTGTTGTTCATGTCCATCCTTCTTGCAATATGCACAAAAATGCCTCTCCTTCTTAGATGTTTCTCCTTTTGATGATGAGGATTTTGATTCTTTATGTGGCTTGTTCTTTTTCTTCTTTTTCTTCTTATCAAGATTGTCTGATTCTTTCTGTACCTTAGACTCATTTGCCACCAATGCTTGTGGTTTGGAAGATTTGATTAGACCCATGTTCATTAACTTAGCTTCCTCTTGGATTAGGAGATTTGCAAAGTCATCAAACTTAGGATCAACATATGATGCTCCCATAGAAAGTCAATGGGTATGAAAGCTAGAAAAAAACACTGAATACTCAAGACCAAGCTTGAATAACACATTCAGAGTCAATTGTAAATCCTCTTTTTCAATAGTGCATTCTTTCAATTGTGTTCTTAGTTGCTTGATTTTGGAGATGTAGTCTTGGATGTGGTCAAAACTTTTAGGATCAAGATTCATCAAATCATTATCAATCTGATAGCCTCTAATCTTATCTATTTTACCATACAAATTTTCAAAAGTCTCCCATACCTCTTTAGGTGTATTACATGATTCAATATGAAACTGCAAATCAAATGAGACTAATGAACATATGCATCCAAGTGTTTTCTCACGATCGATCTCCCACTTTACCAATTCTTTAACATTAGTAGGTTTTTGAATTGTGTCCTTTAGATGACCTATTAGACCTTTCATCATGAGATAGTTAGATACTGATTTTCTCCATGTAGCATAATTATGTGGACTTAGGAGTTCAATTTGAGATCTCCCCATTGCACGAACACAAACCAAGCAAAAGACTGCAAGCAATCACTGCAAGATTACCCCCCAAATCACTCAATCAAAAAACCCCCCAAGCAATATCTGATTTGGCACTTTATATTTAGTTCTTTTACAGTTGCTAGATGCTAAAAATAGTAAACTAGACTTGATCTTAGTGCTTACAAATGCCAAAACAGGCCACAATATCAAGTACAATTTTTGGTACAAAATGAGATAAATCTGATCATACCACTAAGAAGTACACGAAAAATAATTCACTTTCAAAAAAAAATTGCACCCAAAAATGTTACCGTAGGAGCAAGATATGACCTCCTGAAGTTCCCAAAATGAGGACGAAGTAGCAACACCTGTGAGAATTTGAAATTTCTGCGAAAACCAAACACCAAAACCAAAAACTGATTGGACCAGTGTGTAGAGCATGAAATTCTAGCCCAAATAAAAAAAAATTGCTCGAAAAAAGGAGCCAAAATGACTAAGATATTGAGCTTCACAGATTGACTACAAAAATGAAAATGCAATTGGAGAGGGGTATAAAAATTTCAAAAGGCTGCTGATGTATTGCTGACATCAAAAGTCCACTATGTTAAATTTGATGGCTATTTAGCCATCACTATCACTGTCGATCCAGCCTATCGAAAAAGAATCAGAATATGCTAGATTAGGCCGGAATATTCCCGAAATCGCCATCGCTGGAATCTGGAAAAATACCTCAGAATATTCTAAAGTCTATCAGTGCTGGTTGGATTTGAAATTTTCTGGAATTTTTAATACACCCGCTGGTTTTTGAATGAACGCCGGTGGATTCGGCCGCAGAAGGTGGGGAGAGGGGACCCGCAGGGACAGTGGCTCTAAGCCACGTTGTAGTCTGTGGACCTGCTACGAGTACTAGCGGGTACTCCTTCAAATCAATATGGTCTGTGGACTTTGTATAGTCCAAAGACTTGTACAACTTTTTTTTTTGTTTTTTTAATTTATTTTCAAACAAAAAATTTTGAATGAAACTTTTGAAAAAAAAAACTGCGAAATTACCAAATAATTTGGAAATATTTCACAGAAAATTAAATAATTTTTTTTAATCGTACCGTCAGTATTAATGATGACCTGGGGGCCATACGGCTCTCAGGTAAAAAAATTTTGCTTCACTGTATGACTTACTTCGAATCTGACGATTTGACAGTCGATCTTAGGGTTTTTGGCCCTTCTGGACGCGATGGCAGAGTCAGATTTGACCCAAAAAGCTCCAAAATTGTAGCTACCTTTTGGATCTAGCAACCACTCTTCAGCTTCAAACCCTCATAGATTTTTCCTCGTATGTCTGATTTGGACAAAACAAAAGGAAAAATTGACTTTCTCGAACCTTCTAGACACAATGGTGAGCTCAGATTTGCACCAACAAGCTTGGATATGAACTTGCAACAAAGAGCCATGAACGGAACCCCCTCAGATCTAGAATCTCTCTTCAGAAAAAGACTCTCCAATGGCACCCAACCTGCTTTGATACCATGTTAGAATTGGCTATGGATGCCAAGATCTATGGACCAAATGGAAAGCACAAAAAAGAGAGAGAAAAGAATATGACAAGAATAAACTGTATTCAATGTCATTGATATGATATGACTATGATTATTACAAATGAGAGACCCCTTGGTTAAATAGCCAAGGTGAGAACATAGAAGGGCATAAGATTATGACAAGTGTCAGAATCTTATGACATGAGACAACTATGAAGACCTATCAGTCCACAAAAGGTGGAGAGATAATCACATGATGTGTCCACAAAAGGTGGAAGTGATGAGGTAATGACATGTCAAGTCCACCAGAAGTGGAAAATGTCCAACAACCTCCTATGTGGTCCCTAAGTAAACTTAACTAAGGTGTAATTATGACCTAGGACAAGATACAACACATTTAATTACACCAACAATTTTAACAAAAAATATAATTTAAATATGATTTAACTTAACCTATACCTCTATTTAGTTCTTGGAGAGAGCTTTTTGATGACTATAAGAAGTTTAAAAAAAACCTAGAAGAAAATAGCTCCTTTAAGGAATTAAAAAGTAGGTTGATGGTTGATAGGCTAAGCATGGGTGGAGTCACTAGTGGTGCCAATTGAATGGTGATAAGTAGGAAATAGCAGTGCACTAATAAATTGGACTTGATGAGCTAGCTATGTTGGTGGACTAGATTCTAAATGCGTGTTAAATTATGTGTAAGAACTTTTAACTCCACAAAAGCCTATGGGGGTTGGTTACTATTCCTACCATTTAGAGGCTAAGACTAGGGGCATAAGACCCTATCACCCTAATATTAGCTAACAAGCACTGTCAACACATACAAGGGTGTATAGGAGTCTGGAGACCTTTGTACAACCCCCAAAAAAATTTCTTTTATTTTTAACTACTAGCTTTATTTTTTTTAATCTACACATAATACAATCATACGACCAAACAAGAGAGAAGATGATTTTTTCTTGAGGCCTTGGTGGCTAGAATAGACCAATTCTTACATCAATCTTTGTCTCTTTGGCCTCATGGATCTAATGGTGAATATCATTTTTTCTACGGGTCATCTACTCAACTTCCTCTATGAAACCCTCTTACTGATCACCTAGAAACAAAATTATTTTAACTCTTTTTTTAAAATTATAAATCTACAAAAAAATTACAAATTTGCAAACCCCAAAACTCCAAATGTACAACTCACTATCTACATAACATATCTCATACCTTAAAATTTCTAAAATCTATCCAAAATTGTCATGTCTTCAAATTTGTTATAGATTTGTTTAAATAATGGTTAAACTAAAATTGGGGACCTCTCACCTCATTCAACCGCAACCATAACTTTGATACCACTTGTTAATAAAATTATCAAGTTGATCAAATATTCTCCTACATAACCTCGCAAGAGAAAAGTATGCACACAAAATTATAAAATAATCATAACAGAAAGATCAAAGGCATACCAAAAGATTACACAAGATTACACAAGATATACCCTAGGAAATCCCTCAAGAGGGAAAAATATAACCTCAAAAAGCATCCACATTCAATATATTGTTCAGTAATGAAACATTATAATACATTTATAGAGTTTCTATAAATACTTTTGAAACATCAAACTCCTCCAATACATCCTCCATGTGTCCAAGCATGTAACCACACTTCTCATGGCATGCTTTACATATGCACTCAACAAGAGGTAAATACACATGACAACCATGTCAAACAACCAAATAACAAACTTTTACCACTAAACATGTGTTTTATTTTATATATTTAAGCTCACACAAAATAACTAAGTGATAAAGGTAAAACCATGTGCCTCAAAACCATGAGTGCACAAAGCCATTGACCCCAACATTTACTTCTTAGTACTAAGTTTTTTCAATATTAAAATTTTTCCCCTTGTACAACCCTCATAAAATATCTAACCAATATCACATACAACTTAAAAGGTGAACTCAAATAAATATTTAATATGGCTGATACATTTATAAAGATGCACCGCAAATAAATATTTATTTTACATAATTAAAATAATTATTTTCTTATGTAAGATGCACAATATCCTTTTCCTAACATTACAGATCATTATTTCCTTCTTTACTATTATTTATGTTGTCTTAACTCTAATACCATTTGATGGAAAGTCTGTTGGAGTTAAAATGACACTGAGAGGGGGGGTGAATCAGTGTCTTAACAGATTTGAAAATTTTTACAAATTCAAAAACATAGCTTAGATTTGATCTCAATGTTATTATGATTAATGCATTCATGAGTTGAATGTAATCATTCATAAACAGAATTGAGAAAAATAATAATCCCAATAGTGTACTGAAACAACACAGTAAAGTAGTGAGAATACAAAAGAATAAAGTGACACAAAATATGTCGAGTGGAAAACCCTCCTGGGGTATAAAAATCACTGCCTAAATGCCTTCCAGGCTTAATCTTTTAATCAACTATTCACAGTGCCTTATAGGCTGATTTTTGAGCACCCACTCAAGGAGCGCCAGCCCCTCGTTTAGAGATATCTATCTCAAGGAGTACCAACCCCTCAAATTATGTTTTTAACAATAATAATAACTCAGAGGATTTCTCTATTTTCAGTTAAGCACATATTTCTCTATTTTCTCATCTACAAAATACCTTAAAGATTCAACAATTGAATCGCTAAAATACCTCATAGAGAAGAAATTTACAATCACTGCATCTTGTTATTTAGATTTTATTGTAGAGTTTTATCATGGATATATTTTCATACAGCCAAAGAATGATAATCTCAGAATTACAACAACAACAACAGAAAAGAGTTTTATGCTTCTGTTTATACAACTACCAGAAAGGTAACTGTCTTCAGGAGTAATGGTAGAACAACCAACCCAGCTAAGAGCCATTCTCAACAAATCTGTAACGTATGAGTTCATATTGCTGCATAAAAAGCACAACTATCCACCACATAAAATCAAAACCTCTAATGCATGAATGACAATACTCAGTCAGGGCATCATATTGACTAAGATGCAGAGAGCAGTTAAATAAAAATGGTGATTATAAACTAGTATGTGCAGCATGAAATGCATAAATAAAAATACCAAACAAATCTGTAACTCCCATGGCTCCATCAACCACTGTCAAGCTTCCAGCTAGAAATGCACCAAACAAACCTTCCAAAAAACCATTGTAAAAATCGTTACAGTCAGCAACAATAGAAAAGAACAAATTATGAAACTTTCTCATGATGGCGGCCAGGCTAGGGTTTGATACCCAACTAAAAGAGTAAACTCAAAATTTTTTCCCTATTCCTTTTTATTTCCATTGATGGCACATTATGCCAAAGGCAACTTTAACGTCGCCAGTCAACCTTATGTTTGTTGCTTTCGCCAAGACCCATCAGAGTCGGGAGAAGTCATATTGAATACATAATGTCATGCTGAGAGCTCATAACATCCTTCTGGTCGATGAGACAAAAAGGTTCTCTCACCAAAATGAAACCATCATTCGCTATCGCTATAGCTTTTGATATCGGAGATACATCATATAGATCAACTTTGTTATACAGAAATTCATTCATTTGACTTTGTCGACAAGACACACCATCCTTGCCATGACCTCACATCGATGAAAGAGTCTAACCGAAAAGACTTTTCAATTCTTATTAGTCGCTGTAACCTACAATCTTCGGGGAGACCTCTCGGAGAATACTCTATCATACCGAAGAGAAACTTTATTCACTGAGTCGCTTCAAGACAATGCCAATCTCTCACCAAACACATTTCATAAGACTTAGTTAGCAAGACCAAAGAGTTCGCTATGACATTCCACCAAAACAAAACTCTTGCCAATACGCATCCATCCACCACTGGTCGGTGTGACATTGCATATTTGTTATAACCTCACACCGAAGCCTTAAACTCTTGCCGATGAGCTTCCTTTTAATCTCTGATCGATGTGACATACCAATATCGTTGAGACCACATACCGACAGAATAACATATGCTGATAGAGATCACTTTCAGTCACTGAAACAAAAGACAAGTCTTGCGGAAATAATATTTCTTGTGCTGGTCGCCAAGACATAAAACGCTCTATGAAACAACATGCCGATAGGGATTTCTTACGCCAATGAACCACCTTATGAGTTAGTTGGTGAGACCTGACTCATTCAGTAAGACCTCCCAGCAGTGAACACAACTCATGCCAATAGATCTTTCCACTGTCGCCAAGACAATGAGAATGTTATGCCGAAAGTAGCCTGTATGTTAAATTGAATCGACATGACATCAGAAATGTCTTGCCGATAGGAAACACAGACATTTCAAAGTGGATCGGGGAGACCCTACCATACTCATGTCGATATGTGTAAGCCCGAAAGAGAAACAACCAATACCTGTGATATGCAAAAAGAACCATCCTGACAAGGAAACCAACTGAGAGAGATTTTGTCATCAAGGACAAACCATAAACACAATTGAGATCCAACAAACTCCCCCTTTGTCCTTGATGGCAAAACACAAATGACTCTCCCCCTTTTTGCCTCAAGGCAAAGAATAGAAGAAAATGTGCATTGCCATAACACAACTGAGAAGCCAACCAAAATATCATGAGAAACAGCTGCAAAAAAAAAGAGTACCAGTGCAACAACCAAGATTGTAGGGGAGCTTTAAGTGAGTCAAAACATATAACATGCTCCCCCTAAGCAGTAGCTTTGAGATTTAGTGAAGTAATGATTGAGAGATAACTCCTAATCGAAGTCTCAGGCTTTCAAATAACTCTTTTGCTAAGGGCTTGGTAAAAATATCAACCACCTAATCTTGAGATCCAACAAACTGTAAGCAAACTTCATTAGCCAAAACATTTTCTCGAAGAAAGTGAAACTTGATAGCAATATGTTTAGTGTGAGAGTGCATAACAGGATTTTTTGAAATATTTATTGCACTAGTGTTATCACAAAGAATGGAAATAGGTTTAGAAACATCAATACCCATATCTGAAAGAGTCTAACTCATCCATAGTACTTGAGTACATCATGTAGTGGCAACAATGTATTCTGCTTCAGTAGTAGAGAAAGAAACAGATACTTGTTTCTTTCTATGCCATGCCACTAAACGATCACCAAGAAAGAATGTAGCACTACTGGTGCTTTTCCTATCATCCAAACAACCAGCCCAATCAGCGTCAATATGAGCAATCAAAGAGAAATCATTGCTCCTAGGATACCAAAGACCATAATCAAGAGTGCCCTAAATGTATCTAAAGATCCATTTAACAACAGTAACATGAGATTCTTTAGGTGATGCCTGAAAATGTGCAACAGTGCAAATTGCCTACATAATGTCAAGTCTAGAGGCAGTTAAATATAAGAGACTGCCGATCAGTGATCTATATTCCATTTGATTTGTATCAGGAGAATCATCAACTTTAATAAGTTTGTATCCAGTAATCATTGGAGTGCTAAATGGATGGCATTCATCCATTTAAAATTTCTTAAGCATCTCTTTAGCATACTTGGTTTGAGAAAGAAATATTCCATTCTCACATTGAGAGATTTGAAGACCCAAAAAGAAATTTAATTCTCCTAACATTGACATTTCAAACTCAGATTCCATTATCTGAGAGAACCTTTTACTCAAGGTGACATTATTGCAGCCAAAGATAGTATCATCAACGTAAATTTCAACAACCAAAATATTAGAACCTTTAATTTTAACATAAAGATTATTGTCTACACCTCCTCTAACAAAGCCATTATAAATTAAATGACTGTCCATCCTAGAGTACCAAGCTCTAGGTGCTTGTTTTAAGCCATAGAGAGCCTTTTTCAACCTCTAAACATGGTTAGGATTATCTTTTCATATAAATCCTTCAGGCTATTCAACATAGACCTCTTCATCTAAATAGCCATTCAAAAAAGTTATTTTGACATCAATTTGATAAACAATAATTTTTTTATAAACAGAATAAGCGAAGAATATTCTGATGGATTCTAATCTAGCAACAAGTGCAAAGGTTTCACTGAAATCAATACCTTCTTGTTGAGCATAGCCTTTGCAGACAAATCTTGTTTTGTTGCGAATAACATTACCATTTTCATCAAGCTTATTTATGTAAATCCATTTGCCTCCAATGACATTCTTGTCATCTAGTCTTGGGACTAACTCCCAAGTCTTATTTTTCTCAATTTGATCAATTTCTTCCTACATAGCATTAAGCCAACATGAGTCTGTGAGAGCTTCATTACAAATTTTAGGCTCAAATTGAGTAACTAGACAGAAAGCAACTTGTGCCTTTTCATTAGATTTTGCAGCCTTTCTTCTAGTTTGAACTCCTGCATTTTTATCCCCAATAATCTGATCTTTGGGGTGATATATAGCTAGAGTTTTCGAAGGAGCATTTGAAGCAACCTTTTCAGGACTTGCTTTTTCATTTTTAGGGCTTGCTAATTCAGCAATAGACTTTGTTGTTTTAGCTCCTTCTGAAATTATTTCAAGTTTAAGTTCTTCCTCATTATCTTGCAAAGATTCAGTATTCAAATGTGGTCTTTCATCAAATTTTACATTAACAACTTCAACAATCTTATTAAGCCTTTTGTTGAGACATTTATAAGCTTTGTTGTGAGTTGAGTATCCCAAAAAGATACCCTAATCACTCTTGGATTGAAAACTCCCAAGGTTATCATCATCCTTTTTGATAAAACACTTACTTCCAAAAAATTTAAAGTATTTGACAGAAGCAGTTTTTCCATACCACAGTTCATAAGGAGTGTATTTAGATTTCACTCTAATCTGCACTCTATTCAAAATATATACAGCTATATGAACAGCTTCTTTCCAGTACATATCAAGCAACTTAGCTTCATTTAACATTGTTCTAGCCATTTCTTTTACAGTTCTGCTTTTACGTTCAACTACCCCATTTTGTTGAGGTGTTTTAGTTGCAGCATACTGTCTTTTAATACCATGTTGTTCACATTAATCAATAAACTCTTGAGAGGTGAACTCACCTCCTTTGTCTGATCGAAGGCATTTGAGTTTCAGATCAGAATCCTTTTCGACCATTTTACGAAAGATTTTGAACCTTTCAAAGGATTTTGATTTTTGCTTAAGAAATGTGACCCAAACCATTCTAGTATAATCATCCACAAAAAGCATAAAGTATTTGTCACCATTAATAGACTTTGATCTAGTTGGTCCACATAAATCAGTATGTACTAGCTATAGAGGTTCTGATGAAGAGTTTTCTTTTGTTTTGAAACTGATTTTAGTTTGTTTACCACTTAGACATTCTTTGCACACAGAATTTTCTAGCTTTTTAAGAATTGGTAAACCTCTAACATTCTGATTCTTACTGATTCTAACTATATTTTCAAAGTTTATGTGTCCTAGTCTTCTATGCCATAACCAGCTCTCTTCAATTTGGCCCATTAAACACATACCTTGATTATTGTCATTGCATGATGAGTCAAGAAGATTGTACACATTTCATTTTGTCCTCCTTCCAGCTACAACAGGCTTTCCAAACTTGTTCTTAATCTCACATCCCTGCGAAGTAAAAAGAACATGATAACCACTATCACAGATTTGACTAACACTTAGAAGATTGTGCTTGAGACCTTCCACATAGTACACATTATAGATAGGAGTGTCTTCATTTAGAAGAAGTGAACCTCTACCTTTAATTTGAATACCAGAGTTATCACCAAACTTAACATATCCACCTACATAATCTTCAAGTTTTATAAACTTATCCTTGTCGCCAGTCATATGATTAGAACATCCACTATCCAGGACCCATAAGTCCTTTTTCTTGGAATGAAAAGCAGTTTGAACCAACATAGTTTGTTCAATGTTGTTAACAATCTTAGGTTTCCAAACCTTTTTAATTTTTTGTTGTTTCGATTGTAGATCAGATCTGCATTGTTTGACAGAATGTCCCAAAGTATTGCATTTAAAACATCTGATCTGTCTAACAAAACCATGGTGTTGCTTAAGACCAAACCTAGGCATTCTAGAATTCATAAGCCTACAAGTGCTCACCTTATGACAAAATTTGTTGCAGAAAATACAATAACCATAGAAGAAAGGATTGACTTTGTATGAAGATCTATTACCTCTTAACAACTTAACATGATCCTTATCAAATTCTAAGTGATTTGAACTTGAACCTTTGACTTCAGAAGGGGGGTTTTGTCTTGCATTGTCTATTGAGCATTCACCCTTTTCAAAACCAACACCAGTTTTATCAGTATACATCTTTTGCTTGCTGAGCATCTCATTCAGTTTTAGAGTGCTTTCATATTTTTCAATTTCCTTCCTAAGAAGGACTACTTCTTGTTCAATTTTTTGAATTTCTTGATCTTTGCAGCTTATAGTCTCTCGAAGATAGACTTCAACTCTTTTAGCTTCTTCAAGTTGAGTTTTCAAAGAGACCATTTCTTGATCTGGTTTATGTTCTTGAGCAAGAACTTGTTTTCTAAGTTTTCTGACCTCTTGTAAAGCACATTTCAGCTCGCTTTCAAGATCTATTTCACCTTCTTCAATGTTAATGGTGTTTGAATCATTTTGCTGAGTAATTTCAGCCATGAACAAGGTTTCATCTTCTTCACCTGATGAATTTTCAGACTCAATATTAGATTCATCCTTACTAAGTAGACTTTTCTTCTTTTTGAAATAGAAGCTTTGTTTAGGTTTGAAGGCCTTCTTCTTAGGTTTTATTTCACTTGTCTCGTTGTCACAGATTTGATCATCATAGGGGTCACACTTTGCAGCAAAGTGACCTATTTTGCCATAGTTAAAACATTTAAATGGAAGTTTTCCCTTATATTTTCCTGACCCCTTTTTTAAAGTTTTCTAGCAAAATGGGATTCTTTAGAATCAAACAACTCTGATTCACTAACTTTGACTTTTTCTTTCTTTTCAGTGTTAAAGGCAGTTTCTTTTCCTATTGAATTGTTTTTGCTAGTTCTCATTTCAAAGGCAGTAAGTATTCCTTGCAGGCTATCTAAGGTAAGTTTATCAAAGTGTTTCTTTTCTTCTAGGGCTGAAACCTTAGATTTAAATTTGGATGGTAAGGTTCTAACAACCTTTGTGACCACATCAAATTCATTAACCTCTTGACGTAGACCTTTCATAGCATTGACAACTTCATCAACTCTTAGAAAATATTCAACCACTTTCTCATCATCCTTCATTTTCAACTCCTCAAACTGATGTTTGAGTGTAATGATTTTTGACAATTTGACTTTCTCATTCCCTTGATATATAGTTTCAAGTTTATCCCAGATGCCATGAGCAGATTTGCAATGCATGACTTTAATAAACACATCTTTAGTTAACCCACACAAGAGGGCATGCTTAGCTATGGCATTTGTTTCATACTTCTTCTTTTTAGCAGCATCAGTGGGAACAGTGGCTGGTACATTGTAATCTTCTAAAACAGTGCTCCAAACATCAACATCAAAAGAAACAAGAAAATCTTCCATTCTTATTCTACATAACACATAATCTGTTCCATCAAATAATGGAGCTCTGGTTATAGAGGCACCATCTTGAGAATGTGCCATTAAAAACAAACTCCAAGACCAAGATCAATCCAAGGTAATTAAACCTATCAGAGGACCCTACGCTTTGATACCAATTGTTGGAGTTAAAATGACACTGAGAGGGGGGGTGAATCAGTGTCTTCACAGATTTGAAAATTTTACAAATTCAAAAACATAGCTTAGATTTGATCTCAATGTTATTCTGATTAATGCATTCATGAGTTGAATGTAATCATTCATAAACATAATTGAGAAAAATAATAATCCCAACAGTGTACTGAAACAACAACAACACAGTAAAGCAGTGAGAATATAGAAGAATAAAGTGACACAAAATATGCTGAGTGGAAAACCCTTCTGGGGTATAAAAACCGCTCCCTAAATGCCTTCCAGGCTTAATCTTTTAATCAACTGTTCACAATGCCTTATAGGCTGATTTTTGAGCACCCACTCAGGGAGCGCCAACCCCTCATTTAGAGATATCTATATCAAGGAGTACCAACCCCTCAAATTATGTTTTTAACAATAATAATAACTTAGAGGATTTCTCTATTTTCAATTAAGCACATATTTCTCTATTTTCTTGTCTACAAAATACCTTAAAGATTCAACAATTGAATCCCTAAAATACCTCATAGAGAATAAATTTACAATCTTTGCATCTTGTTATTCAGATTTTATTGCAGAGTTTTATCCATATATTTTCATATAGCCAAAGAATGATAATCTCATAATTACAACAACAACAGGAGAAAAGAGTTTTTTGCTTCTATTTATACGACTGCTAGAAAGGTAACTATCTTTAGGAGTAACGGCAAAACAACCAACACAGCTAAGAGTCATTCTCAACAAATCTGTAATGTATGAGTTCATATTGCTACATAAAAAGCACAACTATCCACCATAGAAAATCAAAACCTCTAATGCATGAATGACAATACTCAGTCAGGGCATCATATCGACTGAGATGCAGAGAGCAGTTAAATAAAAATGGTGATTATAAACTAGTATGTGCAGTATGAAACACATAAATAAAAATACCAGACAAATCTGTAACTCCCATGGCTCCATCAACCACTGTCGAGCTTCCAGCCAGAAATGCACCAAACAAACCTTCCAAAAAACCATTGTAAAAACCGTTACAGTCAGCAACAATAGAAAAGAATAGATTATGAAACTTTCTCATGATGGCAGCTAGGCTAGGGTTTGATACCCAGCTAAAAGAGTAAACTCAAAACATTTTCCCTATTCCTTTTTATTTCCATCGATGGCATGTTATGCCGAAGGCAACTTTAACGTCGCCAGTCAACCTTATGTTTGTCGCTTTCGCCAAGACCCATCAGAGTTGGGAGAAGTCGTATCGAATACATAATGTCATGCCAAGAACTCATAACATCCTTTTGGTCAATGAGACAAAAAGGTTCTCTCACCGAAATGAAACCATCATTCGCTATCACTATAGCTTTTGATATTGGAGAGACATCACATAGATCAACTTTGTTATACCGAAATTCATTCATTTGACTTTGTCAACAAGACACACCATCCTCACCATGACCTCACATCGATGAAAGAGTCTCACCGAAAAGACTTTTCAATTCTTATGAGTCGCTATAACCTACAATCTTCAGGGAGACCTCTTGGAGAATACTCTATCATACCGAAGATAAACTTTATTCACTGAGTCGCTGAGACAATGCCAATCTCTCGCCGAACGCATTTCATAAGACTTAGTCGGCAAGACCAAAGAGTTCGCTATGAAATTCCACCAAAACAAAACTCTTGTCGATACGCATTCATCCACCACCAGTCGGTGTGACATTGCATATTCATTATAACCTCATGCCAAAGCCTTAAGCTCTTGTCGATGAGTTTCCTTTTAATCTTCGATCAGTATGACATACGAATATCCTTGAGACCACATACTGACGGAATAACATATGCCGATAGAGATCACTTTCAGTCACCGAAACAAAAAACAAGTCTTGCTGAAATAATCTTTCTTGTATCGATCGCCAAGACATAAAACACTCGATGAAATAACATGTCGATATGGATTTCTTACGCCGATGAACCACCTTATGAGTTAGTCGGTGAGACCGGACTCATTTGGTAAGACCTCCCAGCGGTGAACACAAATCATGCCAATAGATATTTCCACTGTCGCCAAGACAATGAGATTGTTAAGCCGAAAGCAACCTGTATGTTAAATTCAATTGGCAAGACATCATAAATGTCTTGCTGATAGGAAACACAGACATTTCAAAGTGGATTGGGGAGACCCTGCCATACTCCTACCAATATGTGTAAGCCCGAAAGAGAAACAACCAATACCTATGATATGCAAAAAGAACCATCCTGACGAGGAAACCAATTAAAAGAGATTTTGTCATCAAGGACAAACCATAAACACAACTAAGATTCAACAAAGTCCTCTTTACAACAAGAGAACTTCTTCCTTAAATTATAGAATACAAATCAAAACTAAACATGTATTCCACAATATTAATGTAATTAACTTATTTTACATACATTTATTTAACATACAACATACATTAACACTTCTTATTTCTTACATTCTCTTCTATAACATCAAAATATATAACAATTAATAAAAATTCAATTTTTTTAGAAAATAACACTTATTTATTATATATCCCATAAATATAATTTTTTTAATACATAAATATGAATAAGTAAACAAATAAAATAATAAGTATTATTATTAGTACTTGCCATAGGCATGGTACTATTGTAATGAGTTTGGCTTTTTTTAGTTAACTAGATATTAATAATTTAGTTTTCAACCAATGAAAAACAATATTTAAACAAAAATTAAAATAAAATTCAATTTTGTAAAGTCAACTTGTAAAATATTTAATTTTATAAATTATAAAAATGATTTTTTGTGCATATGATTGGTTAAAGAAAATCTCACAAAAATCAATTAACTATTTTATAGAGATTTGGATTCACACTATTAAAATAATTTTTTTTGTATTATTCTTTCCATTAAACTAATATCTTTATCTATGTTTTTAATATTCTATGGTATAATTTGATTATATATGTGCTTCTTCTTCTTTTCATCTATAAGATTTTTCATTATGTATATTATATATATATATATATATATATATATATATATATATATATATATATATATATATATATATATATATATATATATATATATATATATATATATATATATATATATATATTATTAGATTGCAGGAATCGGGTAGCACGACCCCCTATAAACTGCAGTGCACCTGGTAAACTTTTTAACGTGACCGGCGGCGCTGGCGCGACACGCCCTCCGGTACCACGGGACGGGGGAGACTAGAACTCGTGACCAGCAGAGCCGCAACGGAAATGTATATTTTTATATTAATTTATATTAATATATATAGTTTCTTTTAAAAAATTATAACCTATAATATATAGGTATATAAGATAATATATAACCTAATGTAAGTAATATGTATATATATAAATGTAGAATTTATATATACTGTTTCTATTTATATCTTATATTATTACACATAATAATTTGTAGGTAAATAAGTTAACATATTTTATGTAGGTAATATATTAATTTATATTATATAATAGTTTATATTAATTACGCCGAAGGCGTGTCCCTATATGAACTTTCCAAGTTCATTTTCTCCTTCAATGGTTGAAACATAACAAGAAGCACTGGTTGACAGTGAAACAAATCTTAGCCATCCATCATTTTTCACCATTTTCAGTTGTTTTACACCGTTTTTTGACTTTTTTCCCTCGCCGTTACCATTTTCCGGTTGAATCTCAACCGTTCATCATTTTTTGCCATTTTTTGGCCATTTTTCGGCTATTTGCCGCTGATTTTTGCGGCTTTCCCGGTTGCTTTCCCTTCCATCTCCAATTTGGCAAGTTGTGCAGCCTGAAAATAAGGCTTTGACGAGAGTTTTAGAGTATGTTTATTAAAATGAAAATTACGGGTTTGAGTATTTTTATTAAAATGAAAATTATGGGTTTGAGTTTGGATTTTTTATTTTCATTTTTTCTTTTTTAATTTTCGTTTCGTTCATTTTTCACAATTATAAAATATTTTAATTAGTATTATATGTAAAACATATAACATAGAGTATATCTTAAATTATATTTAGACCTAATAATATTTATTATATATAACATAATCTATAATAATAAATATAGTTCATAATGTTATATTAGTTTTATATAATAAATAATTTGGCTTATAATATATAATGTTATATTATAAAAAAATATAATAGTTAATACATAAATAATAAATATAATAGATTAATATAATAATGACATAAACCATACATATTTATATAATAATATAATAGTTAATACATAAAATTTTAAAAATAAATAAAATAATATTATTCTATAATTAAAAAAATTAATAATAATATTAGAATCATTTTTTAAATGACCTAACAATTGATCTCATTTACTAAATATATATTATATTTTTAACAAAATTATTAAATATATATATAAATAAATAAATTGTTATTATTATATATATAAACAATTATGTCAAAAAATAGACCAAAATTTATCCTAATTGACCTTACACACTTCTTCAGCGTACCCATTGCACACTAAGGTGCAATAGCTAGTTTATATTATATGTAATGTTAATTTATATTATATATTTATATACAATATAATATAGGTTATTTTATTTTGTAGGTTCTCCTTTCATATATATTTATATATATTAATAAATTATCTTAATTTACTACTATGTTTATAATATTAATATTACTATATTATTACTATTAACATAATTAATATAATAGTAAATCACTATATTAATAATTATAACAATATTTTAAAATATATTAGTATTGTAATATTACCTATTTACTTAATTTATATAATATATTTATTATATTAATAGTATATTTAATTTCAACTATAATATGAAGATTTCACTATCAAATTCAAAATCAACTAGAATCAATCTAATAATTATTTTTAATAATAAATCATTTGATTATTTAATGTTTAGCAAATATGTATTCTAAAGAACAAACTCAACTTCAACTTTATTAGTCATAGTTATGTCTAGTACAAATAATTCACAAACTACTTCCTTCTCTCAATGAATAGGTTCACTATATAACTAGCAATTGCACCTTGGTATGCAATGGGTACACTGAAGTGTTGTGGAAGGTCAATTAGGGTAAATTTTGATCTTTTCTTTTTTGCATTTTGTTGTGTACATGAGGTCAATTGGTAAAGAGAGATACAAAGATAGATAGAGGGGGAGAGATGGAGAGATAATGAGTTAGAGGTAGAGGGGGATATGGAAGAAGAAATATGGAGAGATAGAGATAGAGAGGCAAAGAGATATCGATATAGAGGTCCAAGAAGAGATAAAGGGAAAAAGAGAGGGATAAGGAGATGGATGGATAGAGAGGAGACATCCACACTATATGAAACTTATTGCATGATGGATGCTTGCACTATATTTCACCATATCAATATAATGCTCATGTTCATGCTCATATTCAAGTAAATGGTCATTATTGCATGATTATGGTTATGGCCATGGTGATGTTCATGATCATGATCATGGTTGTGGTTATGGTTATGATTGTGATCATGACCATGATTTGTGAAATATTTTGGTCATTGTTTGTGTTTGAATTCTATTATGTTTTCATTTGTTTTTCATACTTGAATGTATTGGTTTGCATATTTATTATTATAAATATTATTAAATTAAAGTTAGCTTCAAAATTATATTATATTATAGTTATACAATACTATAATATATATAGTATAATGTATAATTTGAAGATTAGATTTAATTATTAATTTATTACTAATAATAACTATATAGATTTAATATTTTTTATATTATTTTATTATTAATATATTTAATCTATGTATAATCTTATAGTTATATGATTTTATTGTGTATATATAATATGTTTGTAAATTTTATGATTGTGTTTCATTATAATATCAAATTTAAAAATAGCTCCAAAAGAATGCTCTAATTATTGTGTATTTATGATAATGCATTATATTTCCTATTATCTTGTAAATTACATTTTAAAGAAATTAGTTAAAGTTATCTTCAAACAATCCAAACCAATGGAAATATATATCACACCGAGGGCTTATTATGCCCCTAATTTTCCTCATCTTTGGGAGGAGGGAAAAAAATAGCATCTTGGGATTGTTTAGAGAAAAATAGAATCTTTGTCTTCTCATCTACATTGAAGGAGGTTGCAATAATCTCCTTTGATAAGGCTTTCCACATAGAGTACTACCTGCAAGATTACAAAACATGGGACTGTACCCACACATACATTTGGTGTTAGATGAAGGAACCTTATTGAAAATGTTGAACAAGAAGAAACTATGACACTTACTTGGGTGTAGTAATGATAGAGAATCATTGCATCCCTTCATCTCTAGCATTCTTGTAAACCACATAAAATCTAGGTACACTAAAGAGGTAGTTGGTCATCTCTAAACTTATAATATATAGTACAATCTAGAGCTCATAAAGGTTGGTGACCTAAATTGATACAATTTTCCCTTTCTACAATCTCTATTTCACTTTCCTCTAATGAAAATGGTCATGGCATGGCCAAATTCTCATAAAACTTTGAAAAAATCACAAGATGAATCTGTAAGCATTAGTTACCACCATAGATTATGACGAAAATGCATTATTAAAAATGAAACTAAAACATATCCAGCCATAAAGAATTGATGATATGTGTTCAAAGGATCATATATTTTGTGTTTGTTAATAAATCATAACTTCAAACTAAATTAAAAAACATAAACAATAGATCTTTTAAGTTCATCATGATTTCATCAAGGCAAAACCACAAGGTTAGAACAACATCAATGGAGAGATATAGAGAGAAGCCAAAACAAACTGAAGCAAAAAGGCTTGTCTTTCCAACATGAAGGAGTACATCTATGGCATAGCTAAGATCTTTGCAATATGTAGCATTGATTTTTTTTGGAAGCCCACACCTTCCTTTATAGCTGCACACAAGCATATCAAAAAATTGATTACAAAACATGAACATCAATTGTTGTGCTTATGATACCAAAGAAGTACAAGACACATAAACATTGATTCTTCTGTCACTTGATGTAATGATCTTAGAGGGTACCTAATAATAACAATAAAATTTTCATTCATAAGGTTGATAATAAACTAAAAATAACAGCTTACTTGTCCAACAAAAAGTGATAGAAGAGCATCATATTTCAATGTAATGAAAATATTCAGCATAATGAGAAAAAAGAGAAGTAAAATTGAAGTATCCAGTGTTTAAACGAAACAAAGACTTCAAAAAATAGTTGGTCAGAAAAGTTAGCTTATGTACTGGCAGAATATCATGAGCTTTCATTACCATCATTTAAGTCTAGTTGATGTGGAAACTATTTACAAACCTTCCAATTTTGGCACCTTCACCATTT
The DNA here is from genome assembly GCA_007258455.2 of Sequoia sempervirens. Lineage (NCBI taxonomy): Eukaryota > Viridiplantae > Streptophyta > Pinopsida > Cupressales > Cupressaceae > Sequoia > Sequoia sempervirens. The sequence goes on along the minus strand of VDFB02281038.1, from coordinate 18,199 downwards.
TGTAAATTACAGCCATGATTAAAGATTGTAAATATTTTTAGTGTAGTTTTATTTTCATTATCTATTCATTCAAGGTTTTTCAATTAGATTTGGGTATGGGAGTGGTGGAAATAAAATGTATAATTTAACGTATGAGGGGTATGAATAATTTGAGGTATAAAAATGTTATTATAAAAATAGGTACCAAAGATGCATGGTAAAAAGAGGAAATATTTAATAAAAACTATGTATTATGTGGTATAATAAAATTAATAAATAGGTAGAAATAAAAAATCAAGGGTGTTAAATTTAAATTTTCATGATTAAAGATTATAAAGGTTAAGCATAATAAGTGAATCTCTTGGGTTGTGTCCAATAGCTATATGCAACTTGATCTTCTACTTTTGAGATCTCATTTTCAACCAAATCTAGTAAATCTTGAGAACATAAAAGAGTCTTTATCTTCATACTCCAATAATCATAGTTTTCCGTCTTAAACTAACATATTTGAGGTTGAGTGAGTTTACAGTTGTTGCTAATCATTATATATATCTAACTTTGAAATAATGTGTGTCTTTTATGGATCCTTAATTTTCCTTATATTACTTTTGTTGTGATACTATTTGAAGGAAAGATCTCTTTAAAATAGAGTTTTTTTCTTAATGTAGAATACAAAGCCAAAAATTAAATATTTTTGTAAAATACAATATCAATATAATTAATTTGTTGTACAAACATAAAATTTGCACACAATAAATTATATAGTTTATTTGTTTGACAACATACAACATACATTAGTACTCTATTTCTTACATTCTCTTTATATGATATCAATATATAATAATTAACAAATATTTCAATTCTTTTAGAATAACATTTATTACATGTCATACATAAATACAAAACTACTAGTACATAATTGAGAAAAATGAATGAATAAATAAAATTGTAACCATTATTATTGTATACAAGAAATCTATAAGACATGCTAACAAAAAATAATTAAAAATAAATGAATCAAGTTTATGAATCTCGCTAAAATAAAATTTAGTGAACCTTTCACTTTCTTATTAAAGAATTTAAAATGTTTTTCTATCATTATAAAATAAATTAAATATTTAATTTTAACCATGTATTTATTAACCATTTATCTTTAGTATAAAGTAAAAATCATTTAACATTTTTTATTTCTTTTAAAATTCGATTTCCACTCTGATTGTGACGGAAGACTTGTGGGCAGCTACAGTAATGCCATTTTCGTAATGTATGCAAAGGAATTTAAATTCTTCGATTTGATTGCAAAGTGCTTTGTTATTCTACATATTTTATAAAGAAAAAGTTAAAGATAAAATGATAATTAAGAGCAAGGTAAATAATGAGTGCTTACTCATTTGGAAACAAACCGTTTCTATGATTGTATTAAAGCTTTCAGTATAATAATCCAAATATGCAGTGCTCTTTTAAAAGTGTCCCACAACTTTTGACCCACTGTGGATAGTATAACATTCAGATTAGGGAAAACAATTAAGAAAATTATAAGTTAAAGAACAAACAAGATATCAAATTAAATACTATAATTCTTCAATATTTCATATTAGTATTACAGAATTGTGTTTTTAGATATCTACGTATTTTATTATTTTTATATATTTATGTTAGTTTTGATTTGATTTTATTATTGTATTAAAAAAATACTTTTATATAAAATATAAATAAAATGATATATACTATAATTTTATTTGAAATAAGATCTTTTATTTTATATTTTTCATCTACTTTTTATATATATTTTAATGTATTTATTCATTGTTTTTACTCGTACAATTATATTTTTGTATTTGTTTACCTCTCACCCACCTCATCTACACAAATATTTGTCAATTGAAAGAAAGTTGGAAGAGGATCAACTTAATCCTCCCTTCATTATATTTATGTAAATGTTATTAGCTAAATATAGCCCTTTCTATGTTTTAGGACTAGTTTGTGATTGTAGGCTCTTTGTATTTAAATTAAAAAATATAAATTCAAATTGACCAATCTTCCATGTTTATTAGGTTCATATTTATTATTGAAGAAACACAAATCTATATGATGTATCGTGACAACTTTATACTTTATAACATTCAATATACTCATATTTTTATGCCATCAAATATTTATCAGTCATCTATTGTTCTAAGAAGCATAAATAATTCAATTGATGCATAAAAATAATCTATTTATAGACTAACATTATAGTACCACATGAATCACTAAGTATTATAAGTTTTATCACAATTATATTCTAATATTGCACAATTAAATCTTGAACACAATTTTTCTACAATGAAAATTGTAAAAGAAAATATTATGATTTCTAAATAGTAAAGTCTAAACATAATCCTCATAAGTAAAGACAATTATTTTTTTACAAAGAAGATTGAAAAATAAATGACTAAAATTTTAAAATATCTTAATCTAATTATAATCCTCATAACTAAGCACACACAATTTTAACAAAGAAAGTTGTGAAAAGAAAAAGTTGTCCTTGGAAAATGATGTATTCTAAACATAATTCACATAATTCAACACAATTTAAAAAAAAAATGTTATAAAAGAAAAGACTTTGATTCCCAAATAATCTTACAATTAAACACAAATAAATGATATAATCTAAACATAAACTACATAATTAAACACTTTTTTTTTTTTAAGATTGTAAAAATATACTACAATTCTCAAATAACCTCTCACAAATATTTTATTTTTAATTATAAAAAATTGAAAAATTGAAAAAAATTATGATTCCCAAATAATCTCAATATTATTCCTAAATAAAATCATAATTAAAAATAAATATTTAAAAAAAAAAAACAATAATTCTCATAATTAAACACTTTTTTAAAAAATAAACTAATATAGTCTAAACAAAAGTATCATTACTAAACGTTCAGTAACCTTTTCCAAACTTTTAAAATAGAAAAAAAAAAAAAAAAAATAGAATCCTTATAATTAAATAATAAACAAAAACCCTTTTTTTTAAAAAGACTATGATTCTCAAATAAACTAGGACAAAGAATACTATTCGTTTCTGAAATGACGTAAAGGTCAAGTAAGCCGTGTAGTTATTGCTCTCTAATCTTACTTTCTATGTTGACTTTATTCATCTGCAACTTCCCAAGCACAAGAATTCATGAAGGAAATGATTGCTGCCCTTTTTCACACCCATAAATAACGTAGTCAAATTTCTTGAATCGCAGGGAAAGCACATTCCCACAGTGAGAGGATATGCTTCTTCATTTAAGATTTTCTAATATATTGTATTATTTAATTTTAGAAGCTTTGATTAATTGAATTTATTTGTTTATTAATAATTTTGTTATTTAAATTTAATTTATATACAAGTGGTTTATGGTATATGTTTTTATTTAAAAAATGACAACATTTATATATAATAATGGTATTAAGATAATATAAAAGAGAGTTACATATAACACAAGATTTTGGTGTTTAAAATGTTTTAATATTCAATAAATGTTTAAATAGAATAAACCTTTGAGATAGGGAGGCACTTTACAATATTTCTTAAAGAATAAGGCCCTCCACAATATATCTCCAAGAGATCTCAAATACATAACATAATATTTACATCCATTACAATGATGTGATATATATAACCAACATCCAACTTCAATTAGATGTAATACGCATTCATACATGCCATTTTCTCTCCATTCAACTTACATAGCTCTTGGCTGTAGATTTCTAATCAAATTAGATCACATACAATTTGATGCAACATATTACACATCTATCATAATGAACTCACAATCGTAGAGAGATGACACACTTTCAAAAATAGAAAATCCCCCTAGGACCAATAAATAAGTATATGAAAGTGAAGGTGATATTCTATCGTATGCTTAATTTAATTAAATAAAAAAATTAGACTTGTATAAGAAGAGATAAGATTTATATTCAATGTCATTAATCAATCCACATAGTTCTTGTGGCAAGCTACAATAGGTGATCATAAATAAATGAATTCCAAAAGAAGAATATGAAACAATTAGTAAGCACCAAATTATTGATAGATCAAATTGAAAAATAGTGCCCACACTTACTTCTTTATTCACATAGCTATCACTGCAAGATGTAATCTCACATACTTCAACATTTTTTCACCACTCACTTTTACATGGTTTGCATGAGTATCTTACCTACAAAATACACCTTCACGTTAATCATTTGAAATTGATAAATTACACCTATTAACGTTTGAATGTGGTACCACTGATATATTCTTGTCTATTTTCTTTAATGACATAAAGATTTTTAGACTTCAACTCATCTGGTATTAAACTTACAGCAAGATCCAAGGATTCAGAAAAAATGTCTACACATTGATACTATCTCCCTTAGAAACATTAGAATATGTAATTGTAAAACTTTAGTTAAAATTTTGAAATTGACTTCCCACTTTTCTTTTGATGTTTGCTATTTCTTGAACAAGGAAGGCAATGTTGACAGTACATGTATATTGCTCACTAAAGGCAACAAAAAAAACTTCTAAGAAAGAAAAACATAGCTTGAAAAACTACCAATCATTCATTAGCACTCTCACTCAAGGATTTAACAAACTGATTTATCCACACATCTTGTTAATTGAGACTCTTCACAAAAACCAAGAAAATTTGAGGCTTAAAAAACTAGTCAACCATTCTTTAATACAAGAATGTATAAAGATATGATTACGTTAGGTTAATTTTCAAAAACAATTGCATTTGCATTATAAGTAGTGTAGCACAAAAACCCAAATCAAGAATACCAACAATGTCTGTAGATGCTTTGTATAGAATTCCTACCTCCATTTGACAATAATTATTGAACAGCGCCTCTTTGATTTGAGCTTTCAAGTCCTCTTGAATTTCTAAAAACATAAAAGGAAGGAAAGCTAAGATGGGCAGTCCCATTGATGAGCAGGAAAATTTTGGCCTACGACCACAATTTTTCAATATATTACAGTTGAGGCTTTATATCCATAATGGAGAAAATAAGAATATATTCATAATAGAGAAAATAGGAAATATTTAAAAAAAAAAAAAATTATATGCTTGACGCATTTTCTTAGATAAAATATATTTTCAGCTTAACCACATTTTCCTCTAAATTTTAAAAATAAAAAAATCATTTAATCCACCCAAATAAATTGTTTTTCAGAAATAAAACTAATAATAATAGGAAACTGACAGTTTAAAAAACAATTAATTTCAAAAAATTAAATAGACTCAATTTTTCGTTTTGCAGAGTTTTGATTACAAAACAATAGGCCAAACGAATTGCCATAGTCAGGGACTAACAATAACAATATATTCTTTCACGTATGTTCATTTGGTAGTGTTTCCACACTTTTTTCTTTTCCAATAAAAAAACCAGAATAGTTCATTTTACAGCTGGAAAGAAAACATTTTACTGTCTACAGAAGGAACCTTCGGCCTCACTTTAAGCCGTATTTCGAATTTTGCAGCTATAAATTCATGGATTATAGAAGGAATTGTAAAGTCTCACAAAAAGACTTTGCGCTCCGTTTGTTTAGAGGAAATATCAGCTCATCCCTGCTGTTGGGTATAGTTTCTGTTACATAATTTCTCTCACCTAATCCATCTCCAAGTTGATCTGTGGTGATGGCAGCAGCCGTAAGTGAATGGCCACCAGTTGCAGGTGAATGGCCTTCTGATGTCGAAGAAATTCTGCAAAAGGGAAAGCAAGCTGTTTCAGATATTGGAATGAGCATGCGTGTGCCAGAAGCCCTGGTGAATACCAAGGAAGAGGCATACATTCCTCAAATGGTGTCTCTGGGTCCTTACCACCATTTATGGTCCAAAGATAAACCCTTGGACCCTTCCCACCAACACCCTACCCATCTTTCACAGTTGGAACTTTACAAGCTCAAGAAAGCTACTGAGAAAGAGCCCGAGCTCATCAAGCGCTTGTTCACAAAAATATCCGAGGCCCCTTTCATATCTGAGTTTGAGCAAATTTACCACCGGAAGATAGAAGAGGAGCACATTCCAGAGTTTACTTGGATGATGATGGTAGATGCCTTGTTCCTTCACGACTTTCTCTCCACCTTCACCAGCCATATTATCATGCCTGCAAAGGAAAGCATAATGTGTGACATTGTGAAGCTGGAAAATCAGATCCCTCTTTCCCTTCTCATACAAGTGGAAAAAGTGGAAAAAGCGGAAAAAGCATCTGATATGGAGCCTCGAATAGGTAATCTGTGTAGGACGTGCTTCCAAGTAAGTTATCCTGATATCAAGATAGAGAAAGAGAAGCATCTGCTAGGCTATATGCACAAATGTATGTCTGCCATCCTTCAATTCCAACCTGAGGCCATGGAAGTAAAGCGGAGTTGTCAGTGGGTTTGGAGTGGGATAGACACCATGGTTGCGGTAGTGTTGGGTCCTTTTTTCCCTCATCCAGCCCGAAGAGATCGTCAGGATTTTCTGGACAAATACAACGCAGAGGAGCTGCGCAAGGGCGGGATTAAATTTCGACCATCCAAGGAGTCGGGTAAGAACGGGTTTTGTAAAGCCTTGGACACTCTTTATCTTCCTCCGATAAGAATTTCAGATCCCTATACTGAAGTGGTCCTGACGAATTTGCTGGCGTTGGAGTTCAACGATGCCGGTCAGCAAAAAAACGTGTCGCAGTACGTGGAACTGATGGACTGTCTCATCGACACCCCTGAAGATGTCGCCTTGCTCCGCAAATGCAAGGTCATTGATCGCCAGAGCATCATGATCACTGACGAGTACGTGGCAAGGATGTGGGACGGCATGTCTAAGCCCTTCTGTCTTTCAGGCTCTCTGGATAATGCTGACACCTTGAAAGCTAAAATCAAAGAGGCGCTCATCAAGAATTACTATAAAAGTAAGATTAGGGGCTGCTGGGACGAATTCCGTATGGAGTATTTGTCAAGTCCATGGAAATTGGCGGCGTTAGTGGTAGGATTTTTTGTGACCCTCTTGACACTGGTGCAGACATACTGCTCTGTGAGGGAGTGTCAACCAGAACATACTACAACGGAAAGAGGCGGCCGCAAGGGTTTCGGCCGCTTTGGGTAGCTGTAAAAAGTGGAGAATGGAAGTGTGGTATGATAGTTATAAAAGAATGGACAAGTTGTGGGTGCTTAAAGGTTATGATGTTTTGTTTGCAGCGCTTTCTGAAGTTGCCATTTAATTTAGTAGGCATGTTTTGTTATATTTTGGTCTTGTGTTGGCAGCGGAATTTGATTATTGTTGTTTATCCATTGTTCTGCACTTACTACTGTATTTTCTCTATAATCTCAATTTAAAATGGAATGGAAATAAGAATTTTGAAGTATAATTTAGACGTCAGAGAAAAGAATCCTGGTGCATTAACACCGATTGTGAGTTTGCAAAAGATTAAGCCAAAGGAACACCCCCAACCATCGATATGGCTAGTCCTGGATTATTGTGTAGTAATGCTTACCGTCATTTACTGTGTAAGGAAAAAGAAAAAAATGTCAATCTGCTTTACTGGTGTAATTCCATATTTTGTATCGTTCCTTTATACGGCTATTTTGATAGGGAAAATCAAGTCATAATATCTTATTTAGAAGATTCGTCAATACATTACTCAATCTTTTTCTAACAAATGAAGTTTTTCATTTACAGTTGTTTAAAACTTTTCAATGTCAAGCTTTCAACTAGCTTTGGAAGCATGAATTTTAATGGAAAAGATTCTTTTATTAATAGTTAATTGTCAAATTTTACTCAACAATTGGTGGAGAATTTATGTATTATAAGTATGTGGCTTTCTTGTATTCCGTGGCATCGGATTCTGAATTTCGAGTTTAAATCAGGTGACCTTCTTTTAGGGTAATGGTAATATTAAGTTTGAAGGTGGACATAATAACTTTTATCTTTTTTGACATCACCAATTGTTATGCAAACGAATTTTTTAACATAATTTAAGTATTTTGTTCACCTTTTCCATGTTGAACTTCATGTTTTGAGGATTTTCTTGTAACTTTTTATAATTTGTTAAAATTTTAAAGTTTTTATTTATAGTTACAATATTGTAAATTTGAATTATGCAATTTGTTAAATGTTATTTATAGGTTTGTAAAACTTTCAACAATAGAGATAAACTTTTAGAAGTTGTTAGTTACTTTTTTGTAGACAAATGCATGAAGTTAAAGTCTATGAATATGAAAGAGTATTTAATTAGAAGGGAAATAACAAGTATTGATTTCAAGAATCAAGAATTTTGTTTGCTTTGAATCAGCTGTTTAGAAGGCACTTATCAACACATTGTCTTTCTTCTATGATAGATAGTGGGAGGAAGTTGCATGAATTGTGGGGAAGGAATAAATGAAATGCTCCTTCTCATTGAAACAAAATTAGAAACATCTTTAGAAGGTAAACGAGGTTAACAAGATAAGTGTTGGATTTTGTAGACACTTAAAAAATGTCTTGAATGATATACACACTTGAATTCGATATATTAGCATCGCTTCATCTATCTTATTTTCTTGTTTAATTAAATAAGGCTAACTATTTAATTAAATGCCTCATTTTCACCTATTAATCTTGTGTTGTGTATTCTATTGTTAATCTAATTAAAACAAAACACTATTAACAGAACTTTAAATTGAAGAAATTTGAAATAAACTTGGCTATAAAATAAAAATTCTTCAAGAACGTTCCGTCTTTCTCTATCTCCAGAGATTGGTTTGAAGCTTTCTGGCTCTCAGATTGAGCTTCTCCAAATGACTACTGCAGAACGAGTATGCAAAGAAAAACTATTCTATATGCTGGTGAAGATGGACAGGGGCTGTAATTATGCACAGGGGCTGTAGATTATGTACAGGGGGTGTAGATGAGATGAATCATGATTATGTTGCTATGATTGCTATGCTATTGCTGTGATAATGCTATTGCTATGAATGCTAATACTATTTGCCTATAATTTACTTGCCTAAATATCCTATATGATTTGGAGCTCCCGGCAGCTGTATTTATAGATTTTTGCAGGCTTCATCCTTGCTGACAAGAATCTATGGCTATGAATTGTCTGGTAGGTTTGAATGGTGAAAGATTGAGAGGATGGAGAAGAAAATGGGGGAGGTTGAGAGGTTGGAGAGAAGAATGGAAGCTTGTCTTCAACCCACGGGAACAAGCCTGCACAGGAACAGAGAAATTTAATTTTCTGTTTTGGCAATTTGTTTCCCGGGAGTTGAAGATAAATCCCAAATTAAATAAATAAAATTTATTTAATTTAATTTATTGCTTTTTGATATTTGATTTTTGATTTTTGAAAACTATAGAAGAATTAATTAAATATTTTGGCAATATTTAATCATGATGTGACTTTAGAAGATTTTTGAAATATTTAGAAGAATTTAATTAAATATTTTTGGAAATATTTAATTATGAATAGATTATTGAATTGGAGGAATTTTGAAATGATTTAAAAATGAATATTGGATTAGAGGAAATAATCAAATATTTTGGAATATTTAATTATAAATGATATTTAGAAGAATTTAATATTTTAATCTTTATTTGAATAAAATATTCAAACTAAGATTATAGGATAATTAATAAAAATAAATTATAACATTTATTTAATTAATTAAGAAATGAATATGAAAAGGTGATTAAATATCTAATCGAAATGAAATCATGAACAATATAAATAAATTATTTAAATTTATTTATACGTAGATAGAATCAAAATATTTTAATTAAATATTAAAAATATTTAATTAATTACCAGACAATGTGATATGACCATTTTTAAGTGTATACATTTTGCCCCTCTTTGAAGTGATGTGTTTTACGCATTACTTCAAAGAATTTTGAAATTTTGCCCCAAATATTGATTTGAAACATTTAGTAGATGTATGTGTATGCCCCCGCGAACGATGAATCGATATTTGAATTTTTGAATTTTGATGATTTTAAAGATATCAATTTATCGTTCGAAACTTATGATATGAAGAAACTGACCCGAAGAGAAATGAAATGAAAATTTGATAAAGAAATTGCCCCTGGTATGTAGCAGATAGCCTACAGAGAGTGGCAGGTAGCACTTTGCCAGGTGATATGATGAGAGAGGTTACGAGGGCTACTCGAGAGGCAGAGTTTTATCGCACCAGATATCATGATGCAGTCCCAGCTGAGCAGAGAGAGAGCTACACTCAGTCACGATCTACTCATGGTCGTTCTCGTACTACCAGCAGGGGTGTGACACAGCCATTACCTCCTAGAGGGTCACCAGGGTCAGGCGGAGCAGGTCCATCAGGGGCAGGTGATACAGGTCCATCAGGGGCAGGTGGTACATGTCCTAGGCCAGCTCCATCGCAGGATAGCTCTGCCTAGTGCATTATATATGATCTCTTTTATGACATTCTGTTGAGACATTTTGTATACACCGTGAGATGATCACATTTTTGATGATATTATATCATTTGTAGTTTGACATCCTTGTACATTTTGACATTCATTTTGAGATATATGAAATGCAGTGATGATTTTACATGATATATGATGTGTATGCATATGAGGGTTTCATGATGGTATGAAATAAATGAATGTATAATGTTTATGATAGATAAATGAATGTATGATGTTTATGATAGATGAATGAATGTATGATGTTTATGATAGATGATGCAATAATTTATGAAATGATGTTTTGTGAATGTCAAAAACATACTCAGTCATATATAAATCTTTGATTTTTTTGCCAGCTTTTAGGAATCTATGAATGCAAGATGCAAATTCTAACATGAATGCAATCTATACTAACCATGCAGGTCATTCATACAATATTGCCATTTGGAAAGCTTATACATGCTTTTTGTATCATCATAGAGCTTTGAAATATTGAAAGTTAATACAAGCATCAAAGGGTATGTTAGCACCAGTGATGACCTGAGTATTGCTTTCATGATTTTTGATATAGCAAGTTAATACAAGCATCTAGGTATAATTGAACCAAGATGACCTGAGTATTGCTTGCATAAACAGACAAGAGTTAACCCTTTTCCCATGCAAATTCCAAAATGTCATCCATGATCTATAATAGAGCATGTCTCGCGACCAATTTGCATAGTACTAATGAGTTTCCTCACAAACAGAAGACAAAGAAAAATCATACTCCTTCCTTGTTTTTCTAGTTCAGTACATCATCGAATTACTCCAGAGATATGATAGAAAATCAAACAACCATTCAAATCTTGTTTAAAATATTTCAAACATTTATTCAGATTAAGATCATCCAATTTGGTTACTATCATTGATATTCTACATGTCGATAGTTTGTTTGGATCATTTTGTTTAGATTTCGATTGACATGAATATGTTTGTGATTGATTTGATATGACGAGGTTGTGTTTTGTCAAACTGTTATTTGCCTGCTTGAGATATTTGGAAAGCTCGTTGCCCCTCTCTTGTATGTTTCCATGTTTTGCCCTTAATGTAAACACAAACTAAAGATAAAAGATATGTACAAATTTTATCAAGCCATGATAAAATCTAAGAATTCCCACTACATGGTATGGATAATGAAAGATATATACAGATGATAGACGTGGATGAATGATGCCTAAAGTGAAAATAAGACATAAATTAATAAATGGAGAAGCCCATTTCAATCACAAGTAGCGCTTGTTTGCCAAGTTTTCACCACTTGTTTTTATTGCACTTTTTCAAGATTTTTCTGATTTTTTTTTTTTTTTTTTTTTTTTTTGACTTTTATGATTTTTCGATTTTTTCGTGACTTTTTATGATTTTCGGGACTTTTTATGATTTTTTTCGATTTTTTCAGGACTTTTTATGATTTTTTTTTATTTTTTCAGGACTTTTTATGATTTTTTTGATTTTTTTCAGGACTTTTTAGACATAAAACTTCTTAAGGTGAATACTATTGGTTGGCTCTTCAAACAGGTCCCCCTCTGATGTGGATAACTGATATGCTCCAGAACCATATGCTGCTATAATAACAAATGGACCAAGCCAATTAGGTTCAAATTTGCCTTTCTTTTCTCTATCTTGCTGATTACGTGGATTTTCCCTCAAAACTAAGTCACCCACTTGAAATGCCCGTGGTTTAACTCTGTGGTTATAACTACGAGACATGACTTGTTGATAACCTTTCAAGTGATCAGCTGCATGTTGGCGTCTTTCATCTAACAGTTCGAGTTCTTGAAGGCGAGAAACTCGGTAGTCTTCATCACTTATCAATCCCTTAAGTGAAACCCTAAGCGAAGGTATTTCAACTTCCAATGGTAAGATTGCTTCTGCTCCATAGACTAAAGCATATGGTGTAGCTCCTGTTGGTGTGCGAATACTAGTTCTATATGCCCACAAAGCTGGGTTGAGTTGAACATGCCAATCACGTCCAGCATCATTTACTGTCTTCTTCAATATCTTCAAAATGGTTTTGTTAGAAGCTTCTGCTTGACCATTACCCTGTGGATAATAAGGTGTGGAGTACCTGTGTTGGATATGAAATCTTTCACAAAGTTCATCAACATCCTGATTCTTAAAAGGTCTTCCATTATCAGTAACAATAGAATTAGGAATTCCATATCTACAAATAATGTAATTCAGGATAAATGAAGATATTTGTTTACCAGTCACTGTTGTTAGAGGAACAACTTCAATCCATTTTGTAAAATACTCAGTAGCTGTGATGATAAACTTATGACCATTTGATGATGAAGGATGTATTTTTCCAACAAGATCTAATCCCCACTGAGAAAAGGGCCATGTTGAAATAAAAGGCTGCAATTCTTGTGCAGGTGCATGAATAAGATTCCCATGGATCTGGCATTTAGAACATTTCTTAACTAAAGTAAAAGAATCTTGCTCCATGGTAGGCCAATAGTATCCCATTCTGACAAGTTTCTTTGCTAAAGTCAAACCACTTGAGTGAGTTCCACAAATACCACCGTGAACCTCTTGTAAGGCTTTTTCAGATTCGTCACGTTCAAGACATCTAAGGAGTGTACCATCAAGACCACGTCTATAAAGGATATTGGCAATTAAAGTATAACGGGATGATTGACGAATAAAATTCCGTTTTTGGTTTCGGGATAAATCTAAAGGCAAGATGTTATCTTTCAAATAGGTATATGTTTTGCCATATAAGGGTGAATCTGAACCAGTCAAATGACATATAACTTGGGTTTCAGGATTATCATATGCAGGAGAAAACAATTGTTCCACCAAGAATTCATACTTGGTTTGATCTTCTGATATTTGTAATAAAGAAGCAATGGTAGCCATTGCATCTGCAGCTTTATTGTCAATTCTTGATATTTGTGAAAACTTAATTGACACAAAATATTTCTTATAATCATCCACCATGTTTTTGTATGGTAACAACTTATCATCTTTGGTTTGATAATCATCATTAATTTGATTAATGACAAGTTGTGAATCACCATAAACTTCCAGCTCTGTAATCTGCCATTCCAAAGCTATCTTTAATCCTATGAGTAATGCCTCATATTCTACTATGTTATTTGTACAAGGAAACATCAACCGATATGATCATGAGATGGTATGTCCTTCAGGTGTAACAAAAAGAATCCCTGCCCCCGAGCCATATTGTGTATATGATCCATCAAAGTATAATGCCCATGGTCTCTGAATTGTTGTTGTAAAGACATCTGCATCAGGAAACTCAATATGCATTGGATTGTCTTCTTGTAGAGGAGCTTCAGCTAACTGATCTGCAATGACCTGTCCTTTAATCGCTTTTCGGTCTACATAGTGAATATCAAACTCACTTAATATCATTACCCATTTTGCAAGTCTTCCTGTTAAAGTAGCTCTGCTTAATAGGTACTTTAATGGATCAATCTTTGTTATCAACCTAACTGTATGAGTTAACATATAATGTCGCCACTTTTGAGAAGCAAACACTACTGCAAGACAAGCTTTTTCAATGAAACTGTAGTTTAACTCATGTCTTGTTAAGGTTCTGCTGATATAATATATAGCCCTTTCCTTACCTGTAGAGTCTTCTTGTGCTAGCAATGCACCCAAAGATACTTCTGTTGCTGAAATATAGAGTATAAGCGGCTCTCCTGGAATAGGCGGAATTAGAACTGGTGGATGTGTAAGATATTGCTTGATCTGATTGAATGCTGCTTTACATTTGTCATCCCATTTAAATGGAACATTTTTATGCAATAAATGTGTGAATGGCAAGCTTTTGTCTGCCAGTTGAGCTATAAACCTTCTGATGGACTGTAATCTTCCTTGCAAGGATCTTAATTGACTGATATTTCGTGGTGGAGGCATGTCTATTATAGCTTGTACCTTTTCTGGATCAACTTCTATACCCTTTTCTGAAACAATGTACCCTAGGAGTTTTCCAGATGTAACACCGAAGACACATTTCTTTGGATTCAGTCGAACATTGAATTTTTCCATTCTGACAAAGATTTTTGACAAGATTTCTAGGTGTTCATCTCGTGTATGAGATTTAGCAAGTAAATCGTCAACATAATCTTCCATGAATGTATGCATCATATCATGAAAAATAGTTGTCATTGCTCTTTGATAAGTAGCTCCAGCATTCTTTAACCCGAATGGCATGACATTCCAGCAATAAGTACCCCAAGGACATGTGAACGCTGTTTTATCTTGATCTTCTGGTGCAATTTTTATCTGGTTGTATCCTGAGAATCCATCCATTAATGAATACATTGCATGTCCAGCAGTTAAGTCAACAATCAAATCTATGTTAGGTAAAGGAAAATCATCTTTAGGGCATGCTTTATTTAAATCCCTGAAATCTGTACAAACTCTGATCCTTCCATCTGGCTTTGAAACAGGTACAATGTTTGAAATCCATTCTGCATAGTCAATAGTTCGAATGAATCCAACATCTAAAAGCTTCTTTAATTCTTCCTTGACCAATAATGCAACATGTGGATGCATCTTTCTGAGCTTTTGCTTTACAGGTTTTATCCCAGGGTTGATAGATAAATGATGCATTATTAGATTAGGATCTAACCCTGGCATATCAACATATGACCAAGCAAAGTTAATTTGATTATCCTTCAAGAATTGCATGAATTTCTGGACTTCTTCAACTGTTAATGATGCTGCAATTTGCAAAACTTTTGGCTGCTCTGGTGTACTTATGTTGATTGATTCCGTTGGTTCAATCAAAATAGAAGATCTTTCATGATAATACTTGGGAAGAGTGTCAAGTTTCTCATCCTTCAATGCCTCAGAAAGGTTTTCACTGTCAGATTCGCTCTTTATTTTTCTCTTGTTTTGATCTATCACTGCCTTTTTTTGGTTTTCATCAATAGATCCATCTTTTATTTCATTTATTTTGCAGCTAAGAGACTTGACACTCTCCTTGTCAAAATCATGAGTATAAGATTCTTGAATGAAACAATTGTTTTCTTCATTTGAGGAACAAAGGAAAGTTATAACATCTTCATCATTACTGAATGTAGGAATATGGATAAGTGCGTCAATATCCCAATCTATAAGTTCTGGATAAACTAAAGGCATAGGATCATTAGGTTGGGTAAGGTCTTGAATTGTCAAAATCATGATGTGGTTGTCATCCTCATGGTAGACAAGGTCTATGATGGTATTCTCCTGTTGATTATCAATCTCGTTAGAATCTGATTCTTCCTCACTTGAGTCATGATCGCTTTGTAAAATATAATCGAGTGGAGGCCTTGAACCTTCTCCTTGTATAAGAACAGGTGCATATTTATGTATAGTATCAACTTGTTTATCCTTCCAGAATTCATCATTATAAATGGTGTCCCATTCATATTCATTAGAATCAGTATCTGAACTATTTTGCAATTGGAAAACTGATTCATGAGATTTATCTGACACGGATTCTCCTTTATGAACTAATGATGTCTGCTGTGAAGTAAGTTCTTCTTTATCTTTACCATAGCCAAGTCCTGTTTTATCACTTGAATGCTTTGAAATAGGCTGAATTTGTTCCACAATTCCTTCTCTTCGTTTCCCTATAGGACCATTTCCTTCATAACCCATCTTTTGCATGATAGCGTACCCTTTACCATATTTTTCTTTAGGTAACTTAATGTGTAAGAGAGATTCATCTTCATCTTTGTATAGCCAATTTAGAATGTCCCTATCTTCAGCTTCTTCTTCAGTGGTATTAGCTCTAATGAATTTTCCATCAAACTTTGTGATTGGCACGGAAGTTTGAGATGTAGAAGCAGTTGCAGTCTTTTGATTTGATAAAGTTGGTAATCCATGTGATCTTGGAGAAGGAGGTAAAGTAGAAAGAGATAGTGAATATTCACCTACCCCTTTGTCTTTAAACTTCAGCTTAGTATCAAGATTGTTTGTCAATTCTTGCAATTGGACTTGTAAATTAGAAGAAGAAACAACAAGAGCTTCTCTATTATGTGGCACAAAGACATCTTGACTCACCCTAAGATTGGAACAAGTTTGGGTACTATTGTAATCAGCTTGTATGGTTATTTCTTGTCCATCATATGGAAAATTGATACATTGGTGATATGTTGATGGTACGACCTGCATATCATGAATCCACGGACGACCCAAAAGTATGTTATAAGACAAATCTCGATCTAGAACCTGACAAAAAGTATTCTTCACAACAGGTCCCACTTTGATAGGTAGCAATATTAATCCCTTAGAAGCTCTTTCTTCATCATCATATGCCTTAATAGTTATCTTCCTTCGTGAATCAATTTCATTTTCTGAAATTCCTAAGGAATTTATCAATTTTAAGGTACAAATATTCAAACCGGCTCCTCCATCTATTAAGACACGTCTAATTCGATGTGTATGGATCATGACTTCAAGATAGAGCGAGGAATTATGTGGATGTGTCATAGAAGCATCATCTTTATCGGAAAATGAAAGACAAGTGGGGGAAGACAAATGTCCTACCATGGCTTGAAATCTATTTGCATCTAGATCAATATCAACAGTTGTGTTCACAAGCGCTTCTTCTAAAATATTTTTGTGTATAGGGGATATTTTAAGAAGTTCAAGAATAGAAATTTGAGCTGATGTTTTTCTTAATTGATCAACCAGATTATATTGAGTTGGAGAAGAAATAGTTGTTTTAGACGAACTTCCTTTTAAAACAACCTTTGCTTGACCTCTTGTTGTTACATTAACCTGTTGATATTCTTGTTTTCCTTTAATTTTGATAACATTAATCCGATTATCATCTGTGTAAATATAGCGGATTATATTGTCTTCAACATTATGTATGCTTTTGGCTTTGGTATCCGATGTTTCCCATTTTTGGTAATTTGGCAAAGGATCTTTGAATGCTTGATGATCATCATTGGTATGATGTCCCTCAATTGTAATAGTACCATTGTCAATTAAATCTTGTACTAGATTTTTCAAAGCTTGACAATTGTTTGTCCTATGGCCTTTACATCGATGATAATTGCAATAATACGAGTCATTCCATGATGGTGGTTTAACTTGTGGCTCATAATCTCTTTGTGGTGGTAAACTGATAACCTTATTATCAAGAAGTTCCTTGAGAGCAGATTCAAGAGATTGATCCAAAGCCATAAAAGTCCGTCGATTTGAAAAGAATGAAGGTCTAGACGGATTTGATATTTGGGTATTGCCAAGATTATTATTGAAATTACCACGATTTTGATTGGTATTTTGATTGGTTATGTTCTCTTGCTTGGAAATTTATCCTTGTTGATTGTTGTTTCCTTGTTGTATTGTATTTCCTTGTGAATTGTTTCTTGGAACACTTGATAGATTGAAAACAGATGGCCTTGTTCGTAAATTATTGGCATCCACTATGCCATCATTAACAACATTTTTGTTTCTATTCCAAAACCTTGTTTTATCGTTGTTTTGATTTGATGTACTTGGATTATCAAGTTTTATCACTCCCCTTTTAACCAAGGCCCCTTCAATAGTGATTGCATTTTCAATCAGTTTTCCAAAGTTATGAGGACAATGAAGGTTAAGCCTATAGCTTAATTCTGGATCAAGGCTATTGATAAAAATATCCATCTTTTCCTTTTCAGGAATAGGATGAGAATATCGTGCAAATAACCTTCTCCATCTTTGTAAAAATGTAGTAAAGGGTTCTCCTACTTTTTGTTTTACTTTACAAAGATCAAGCATTGTTATTTGATGTTGAATATTGTAGGAGTATTGTGAGATAAATT